>JAHDVE020007830.1:0-38303 GCA_022606495.2 Halesus radiatus
GGGCAATCATTACATTGAAGTGAATAAATGCCTGAGTGGCCTAAACTGTCTTCTTTATCTTTTCCGTTAATTAAAAATTTACCTAAACTATTATCTGTGTAAAATGCTGGTTTAATCTCTGACGGAAGGTTTTTAATGCTTTGTTGGGAAAAGTTATTGATATATAAAATCATTATAAAAAGCACACGTGTGAATGTATTTGTGCACACCAATAGTGGTTCAAACTGGTTTTATCTATTTTGTTTGCAAGTGTTATTTTTTATGTACCTTTGCTATTTTTGATTTATTAAATTCGCTACCGGTTTCGACACAACCGTGCCATTGACGAGCGTTCTTAAAACTAACTTAAATTAAACAAGTACAGAAACAAAATTAGTCACCATTAGGTGAGGGTACCTCTATCCTATCAAAAATAGCAAAAGTACATAATAAATAAAACTTACAAACAAAATGTCTAGAAATTGCTATATAGTGAATGCTGAAAAAATACAAGAAATGGTTTTAACTAGTTTGGAATATCCGCCCATACTCCTCTCTCATCCCGCAGTAGTCCTACACAGTACACCATTTGTGACTTGTATTTCTATTTGTATTAACTGTATTTCTTAAACCCTATTTTTTTTTTGAACTGGGATAACTGTATTTCTTTTTTTTTATTAACTGTATTCTTTCCGTTATAATTTTATGACTATTTATTTTATTATGTATCTTATATGTTTTTTATTATATAGATGTATGAAAATTTGCTTACATCTAAAATAAAACAAACTTAAAGGCACTTGCCACTCAGAAAAAGTCTCTCTTTAAAGTGATTCACCTGTATATTTCGTTATGAACATAATTATCTCTTTTAAATGATTCACCTGTATATTTCGTTATGAACATAATTATCTCTTTTAAATGATTCACCTGTATATTTCGTTATGAACATAATTATCTCTTTAAAATGATTCACCTGTATATTTCGTTTTGAACATAATTATCTCTTTAAAATGATTCACCTGTATATTTCGTTATGAACATAATTATCTCTTTAAAATGATTCACCTGTATATTTCGTTATGAACATAATTATCTCTTTAAAATGATTCACCTGTATATTTCGTAAAGAACATAATTATAATTGCATATGTAGTAAAAAAAAAGGTTTTTCTCGTTTTCATGTTTTTTTTATTGTTTTAACACTACTGAAAATATTTATTTATCATTTAAGCCCTTTTGTCTTTGGACAGTCGATATTACAGTGGAATTTCACTACAAATTATCATTTGCAAAAATGGTATTCAATAGTACATACAAAAGTACATGCAAATGGCACACTAATAGCCCAGAACAGGAATGCCTGGAGGCACCTTTTCGAAGCAATGGGCAAATGGCACACGAGTAGCCCAGAACAGGAATTCCTGGAGACACCTGTTCGAAGCAATGGGCAAATGGCACACAAGTAGCCCAGAACAGGAATGCCTGGAGACACCTTTTCGAAGCAATGAGATCCCCCATCCTAATAAAACAAGAAAATTATGATATCATTTTTGTTTGGTGCAGGGGGCTAACGTGAATGCCGAGGACTCGGAGCGATGGACCCCCCTTCATGCGGCCGCCACCTGCGGACACCTCCAGCTGGTGCGGGTGCTCATCCAGCGGGGGGCCAACTTGCTGGCTGTTAATGCTGATGGTGAGTAACCTCTGGATAGTGTGTTCCACCTTCTAACTGAAGGTACATTGACCTAAATCTGCAATTAAATGTGATCACTATATAGATTACCAATTTGATATCTTGATTTGTAGATTTTTTAGATACTAGATTTTATCACCGGCAAAGATATTATGTGCCTCTTACAACGGTGTGCGGTGATTTTTTTTTTCCAGTTTTTGTTAAATTCTGGAATAATTTTTATTTTATTTAATACAGTTTTGAAGTTATTGCACGAGTATGGTAAATCTTATACAATGATGAGATTTAGCAGTAATGTAACGTAATTATTAACCCCGTTATAAATGCAGCACTGCGATTGTCTATGACAAGATTTTCATGACGTGTCTATGGACGACACATTCGACATCAGAGAGAGAGAAGCGGGGGTCAAGATGGCGACAGAAGTAACCTGATGCGGGCCACGGAGCTCGACGTGATAGAAGTGGAGTTTTATGTATTAGTTATTCTGTTTTGTTTGACGCCAGGGAGCGTCTACCCTATTTACCCGAAGTGGGTATGTTTTTTTAATTACGGATGGCCAATTCCGTCAAGTCTCATGCTCTATCGACTGAGACTCTTAATCTCAGGGTCGTGGGTTCGTGCCCCACGTTGGGCGCCAATATGTAGCATGCCATCCGCCACAGCATCTTCCGTGCGGTCCAGACAATAATAGGGGAGGATGCTACCTTTTTGTCTTGTATGGTCGTCGATATAGCCCGTTCATCCTCAGCATGGTTTCTTTTTCCAACGCACCTGGCACGCGTGGTTGGATTTGATCACTCTGATCAAGTGATTGCCGTAAAATGGAAACTGATTTATTAAAATGTTATTTACTAATATCAAATGATATCAGAAACAGAAAAGACACAAAATAAAAAAAGATAAGGGTCGCATCTGGGACTCGAACCTCTCCGATTATCCAGGACCAGCGTTCTAAGCAATTGAACTAATTCCACCTGATTGCTTTCTCTAATTTTTATCGATATCATACCTCAATAAGAACTGTCAATATAATTTTTAATTAATTCCTATATAGTTTTTACTGCTATGTTTGTATATTAAGTGCAAGATTTTACCCAAATTTATTTGATATCTAGATAGTGTCTCGGATTACCTATTCAATTTGTATTAGTATAATTTATTTAAGCTTTCAAGCCTCATAATATTATTATTATTTACATATTTGTAAAAAGCATTCACTTTGTGGCTCACCATAATTTACAATAAAAACACACATAAATTTGTTGTAGACCACTTTTATTTTATTAAAACTCTACCGGTTTCGGAAGCACCCTTCCTTCATCAGGAGAATATTAAAACTAACTTATGATATAGAATGTTGACAAGACATTTCTTGTATATTATTATTTAGGTACTCTTACGAGAAAACCTCGCTATTTCCTTGAGGTGATTTTTCACAAAAACGGCGCTATATAAATCGTCCAAGTATTATTATAATCATATGTGTTAAGCCATGTCTCCTGCCAACCTTTTTCCAAAACATTACACAAAAAACCATACAGTTTTCATACACATTCCGTCTCCTGATAAAATGTTATGTTTCGGTTAAAAACAAAACATTTTGCGTAGACAAGTTGTTTGAACAAATCAAAAAACTTCATTATCGACAATGATAAAACTGTAAGAAATATTGAATGACGTCACACTTACATATGCAGAATGTTAAACGTGTATCATTTTGGCGCGCATGTGTTTCGATGCTTTTCAAACGGATTTTTAATAATTTGTCCGTTTGTCTGTGCTTTAGAGCTTGCATTTTATGTACGAGTATGTTGTGTGTTTTAAAATGGTAATGTGTTCGAGGCAAGTTTCTTTATTGTGCTTTACCTATTATTTCCGTAGTTCCGTAGTTTTCTACTTCTAACCTTTCTTGTGACAGAACCGTGTGTAAATCAATGTAAAAGTTACTTTTTTGTGGGTTTTTTAAATCTTTTGCATTGCAAAACAAATACTTAAATTTATTTTCATTATTATTCTTGTTTTGTGTTTGTTGGTGAGAATTTTATTTTGTGATTTTTGTAATTCATACCAAAAAAATGGATTTAAGAGATGATGAAATCGCCAATATTTTGATGAATAGTGATGATGAAGCCGAAAATATTGAAACCATCGATGACCGATCAATATTCTCCGATGATTCCTCTTCTGATGATGAGGAACCGGTTATAGTAGAATTCCAACCAGGGTCCAAAGGGAGACGGGAAGAAGCGAGGGTATGGGATGATACAAATTTCATACCAACACTGTATAGCTTTGATGATTTCCAGTCCGGAATAAAAACCCGCATTAATTTGGAGGACGAATACCTTGAAATGCAACTTTTTCAACTGTTTTTTAATAAAGATATTATGTAGTGCCGTCCCTTATCCAGAATATTCCTTGGTGAGATAGCATCTCTGTTTCTATCCGATTTCGGCTTCACTTCTCCTTTTAACGTTTTCCTGTGTTCAAATTTCGCACCATTTGCCGCACGCTTCATTTCCTGTGAGCACAATCACTGCCGCCAACAGTTAGGCGAAAGCATGTGGCGCCATTTTCTTCAATTGACATTGAGTTTTTATCCAGAAAGGTTGTTTAGTCGCAACGTGTTTTAATAACACGGTAAAACAAAATTTTTTGTTTCTTCTAAATTAACGACAAAGACGTTTTTTCTTGCTATACGTGTGAGTTTTATTTGTGTTGTGACATTGTTTCACGTACTTTACGGATTATTTTTGTATGCAATGTCTCTCGAAGCGGTGGAAATTCCCACGTGTGCGAATGTGAATCGTGACAGAAGACGTAAAAAGAAGCATCATCGGCATTCGTCTTCTGATTCCTCGACGCGTAAATCCGTAAAGCGTGACAAAAAGCAAAAACGGCGAAGGCATCGCCGGCGGTCCCCGAGCTCCGACAGTTCTTCTGTCAGGAGGTCTTCAAGCAGAGGTTCACGCTCCAGAAGGGGGAAGAAAGGAATGGCCCGTTCTATTAGAGAACTAACGGAAAATGTGGCCAGGCTTCAAGATTTCATCCTCCAGCAAGCACAGAGGACAGGCTTCGTAGAGAATGTGGCCTCGGAGAATATGGCCTCGGAGAATATGTCCGCCGGAGAAAATGAGAGTGTGTGCTCAAGTGTAGCGGGGCGTAATCCTCGTGTTTTTTCAGATGTCGGCCCCCACCATTTCTCTTAAAGAACCCCTAATATCTGCACCTCCTCCAAACAGACAAACTCTGGAAGTCTTAGAACGCCTTCAACGGTTTAACCAAAAAGATTGGAACAATGTAAGATACAATAAGTTCATTAAGGAGCACCTTGCTGATCCGGGCTTCAAAGAGCCGGAAGTGAACTTGGAGTTGCAGTCTTACAATTCTGCATCAGTTCAACATGTCGCCATGGAGCGAACCTTTGCAGCTATAACACATGCAGCTCTCAAGCACGGGGAGCAACTGCAGCAGTCTCTGCAGCAACTTGGCGAATGGGGTTTCGAGGCACAAGATGTCTCCCCAGAAACACTGTCCGAAAAGGTTGTTTGGGGGTCCGTGTTTCTTGGGGGTTGTTTGGGGGTCAGAACGACCTCCAAAAATGTTCTGATGATCTTCTGCAGATCACATGTGGAAAGCGGGCAGAGGTGATAGAATTTAGAAGGGACCGAATCCTCAATTCCTGCAGACAAGGCTGACAAAAATATATTGATTCAGATCCCTCCGACTTCCTCTCATCTAATCGGCGCTTCTACAGGGGAGCATAACTGGAGACTTCCACAATTTCGGGCGGGGCAATTACTAAATTACACAATCAATTGGGCAGCTCTAAATGCTCCCAAACTTGTTCTACACATCATAGGGGGATACAGAATCCCCTTCTTTACAAAGCCCCTATTATTACGTCCAACTGCCCCAATCTTAAAAAGATTTGTGATAAAAACTACCCCAGCAATGACAAAAGAAATAGACATCCTCAAAAGACTGAATATATTGGAGCCGACAGTCAACAACTCCAGCTTTCTTTCCCAAATGTTCTTGGTAGAAAAGGGGGACGGCAGCAACAGACCTATCCTCAACCTGAAAGGTCTCAATCACTTTGTATCGGTAAGAAAATTCTCCTTAATATCCCATCAGAAAGTTCCTGAATTTCTCCAATCACAAGACTGGATGACATATCGCATGCATATTTTCACATACATACAGAGACTCACTGTCGTTTTCTGAGAATGATGTACAAAGGACAGCCTTTACAAATGACATGCCTTGAGCAGTGCTCCACAAGCCTTTGCCAAGGTGACCAATTGGGTTGCAGAGATCCTACGTTATCGAAAAGTGAGGATCATTGTAAACCTAGACAATTTTCTTCTGGCCCACCAGGACAGGGAAGTTCTGAAGGTTCAAACAAAATTGACTTTGGACCTACTAAGAGACCTAGGTTGGAGTGTCAATTTGAAAAAATGCGTCAGCGAACCGACACGTGTAGTGGAGTACCTGGGTGTAACATGGGACACGAAGGGAGGTCGGAAGTCACTGAACAAGAGGAAGTGCGAAGACCTTCAACAATCTCTTCAAAGGCTTCAGAAAAGGGGAAAGTGGAATTTAAAAGAGGCCCAGAGAATTCTAGGAAAACTAAATTTTGCATCTTTCGTCACTCCAAGAGGTCATCTTCATTGCCGAAGGATGCAACTACAAATGCACTCCATGATGAAACTCCCCACACAAACGAGAATTCTCATAAAGGAACCCGTGATGAAAGACATATCACGGTGGGCACAGAATGTAAAGGTCTCTATGCCACTACACGTCCCCGATGCCTCTCATTTCCTCTCGACAGATGCAGCCGATCATGATTGGGGTGCTCAAGTGGACGATACTCCGATTGCAGGGAATTGGACCAGGGAACAGCAGGGTTTGCACAGCAACTTGAAAGAGATGTTTGCTATCTTAAATGCCTTAAAATACCAGAACAAATGTTTGAGGAGTTCTACAGTTCTAATACAGTCGAACAACAGAACAGTTCTCGCTTATTTGAGGAACGAAAGAGGGACGAAATCCTTGGGTCTCCTTCATCTCACTTTTCAGATTTTGTCCCTAGTAGACAGATACAATATAACTCTGCAAGTTCACTACTTACCAGGACGGTACAACGGCCTTGCGGACCATTTGTCCCGAAGAACTCGTCTTCCGGAAAGGCACCTTCTACCTCTTGCGACAGAACAGATATTTCACAAATGGGGCAGACCCAATGTGGACCTGTTTGCCTCTTCGACAGCTCATGTAGTGGAGCAATACGTATCCATAGACAGAAAAGACAAAGCGGCGATATTTCACAATGCTTTCAGCAGACCTTGAAACTTTCCTCTGACGTGGGTTTTTCCACCGCCTTGTCTAATTCCCCGAATGTTAGCTCATCTCAAGTCCACAGGAATTTACCTGCTAGTAGCTCCCAAATGGACCAAAGTTTTTTGGCTACCACACTTGAAGCAGAGAGAGCCTACCTCAGGAGATCAAGTATCTGCCGGAGAGACTGATAGACACCACCACAGGCTCTCACCCACCGCAAGTACTTCAACTGGAGCCGCAAGTGTGGAAAATTGGGACTGGGATGATGCATTGCAAGGATGGTCCGATAGAGAACGAGAGATCTTAAAGACCGGTTGGCGAACCTCAACGCTAGCTTCTTATAAGGCAGCGTGGATTAGATGGCGTAAATGGTGTTCTTCCAATCACGTTAATTATAGAGATCCAATGGGAGCCCAGTTGGCAAAGTTCCTTGCTCATCTCAAAATATGTCTAGATTTAGCTCCTAGCACTATAGCTTTGCATAAATCAGCTATTTCAACATTATGCAACCCAAATAATGAAAATAAACTCAGTAACCATCTTGTGGTGAAGCAAGTTATGAAGGGTGTAGTAAACAGCTCCATTAAAGTGCAACGTGATTCAATATGTTCTTGGCTTGAAACTAATAATCCTATTTGAAGCATCCAGAAGGTGTGCGGTCATACTGCTATTAGCTTCTGGAAGAAGAGTACACTATCTGACACTTTTGAAGTTAACCTCGGAACATTTTATTGATATGATATCATATTATCTTATGGCCGGCATTCGGTTCAAAGACAGATTCTGCAAAGTATCAACAATCGGGATGGAGATTGAACTCCTCATCAAATCAATCTACAGATTCCGTATTTTGGCTTAAGAAGCTGTGTGTTCTCTCAGAGGACAGGAGACGAGAGGCACTCAATACTGATAACCTGTTTATATCCACATCAGGTCCAACAAAAGCAGCTTCTAGAACAGTCATCGGTGGATGGGTCAAGACAATACTTAGGGATGCTGGTATTGAGGCCTCTGCGGGGAGCACTAGGTCAGCAGTGGCTTCACTCAGTTGGGTCGAAAACTGTCCAATAGAGGAAATTTTGGAAAAAGGAAATTGGCAGAGTGAAAATACCTTTGCAAGATATTATAAAAAAGAAATAAGACAGTCCAATATTCAGGAGCCGAGGACTTCGTCATCTTTGACGAACCTATTCAGACCAATCATTCGCCCGAGGGGTGCAGATCCCCAAAGGCCCTGCATTTCTGGAGTAAAAAGGAGAAGCTATCGGGGCGAGGACCGACCTCCAGCCGGCGCTTCTACATAAAGAAGGTGATCACAATTGACATCAATACTGCCACCAGACGATAACAAACAATTCTCACCAAGGAATATTCTGGATAAGGAACGGCACTACATAATATTGGAGTTTTACCTACCATTAAAACTCTTATTATGTTGCCTCCTTATCCAAAATATTCCTCATCCCCTGTCTGGTGAGACTGCAATTGAAGAAAATGGCGCTGCATGCTTTCGCCTAACTGTTGACGGCAGTGATTGTGCTCTCAGGAAATGAAGCGTGTGGCAAATGGCGCGAAATTTAAACACAGGTAAACGTTAAAAGGAGAAGTGAAGCCGAAGAGTTTTAATGGTAGGTAAAACTCCAATATTATTAATACAATTGTTTCCGATATGAACATTTACGCGAAATCTTAAAAATTTATCCGCATCGTCAAAAATAAAAATAAATGGTCGACACTATGGAGGACGAAATATACACATTTCTATCCACTATAATTCTGATGAGCTGGTTGGAAAAAAATCCATAAAGAAATATCGGAAATATAGAAAAATGAAAAAAGGAGATGTCATATCGCATAATTCTGAGAACTTAATGGCATTGAAATGGCGGGATAAACGGGATATTGTGATATTGACAAATATGCATGGCAATAATATGATTGAAACAAAAACAAAAATTTACTACACTACCGGAGCAAAAAAGCACAAACTTGAAGCTGTTGTGGACTATACAATGAACATGGGGAGTGTGGACAACGTAGACCGAATTCTAGGATTAGGAGTGGTTAGCCGGAAGTCAATAAAATGGTACAAGAAAATATTTTTCAGGCTGCTAGAGATATCAATAATCAATGAATTGTTCATGTATCGTTCCCTGAAGTCCAGAGAAACAACGTTTGAAGAATTCAAAGAGAAGCTTGTTGTCCAGATGGTTGAAAAATACCACACTCCACGGGTATCATCATCTGGGGGAAGGCGAAGTAATGACAATCCAATCAGGCTTTCAGAAAGGCATTTTCCACAGCCGACATTTTCCACAACGTCATTATTTTGTGTCCAAACACACATCGATAAGGAAACTATGAAGTTATGAGTGTGATGTTGCTCTCTGTGCCATGTTTCATGGATTTCCATACAAAAAAGAACAGTACTAATTAAATATAGATTTTATGTACATAGTTTAAAGTTTTTCCCCATTTACGTTTTAATAGTAGTGCCAAGTGAAAATAATTGTAATTTATAAAATAAAACAATAACTTTGTTTTACATCACTTTTATTTATACTTTAGCCGACCGGGTTTCGCTACTACCTAAACTATTGTCTGTGTAAAATGCTGGTTTAATCTCTGACGGAAGGTTTTTAATGCTTTGTTGGGAAAAGTTATTGATATATAAGATTCTACGCCATTGGTACGGTTGATTATTATTATTTGTTAAATTATTATTAGGGGGGGAACTGTTGAATAAAAACTTATTTGATGACATTTTTTTTAGTTTTTTATTTAGTATGTTGATGACTAAGTTTTCATGATAACCGTTATTTATTGCAATTTGTTTAATTATGGATAGTTCTAGTGAAAAATTAGCATTTGATAACGGGACCGTAACTAACCGGTGAATCATCGAGTGGAAAGCGGAATGTTTGTGGGAGGTTGGATGATTTGAGGTGTTATGGATAGTTATGTCTGTATAAGTGGGTTTACGGTAAATTTTAAAATCTATTTTATTGTTTATAACTGATAACGTGAGGTCTAGAAAATTTAAAGTGGTGTTTATTCCTATTTCCATGGTGAATTTAATTTGCTTATGGAAGGAGTTTATTAGTAGGAGGAAGGAGTTAAGTTGGCGCTCCGTACCGGTCCATATACATAAAACATCGTCGACATACCTCTTCCATAAAAGCACGTTATTTAGTAGGGGAGATTTACAATTCAAAATATTATTCTCTAAGTAGTCCATAAATATATCAGCAATAAGGGGAGACGTGGGGGCGCCCATAGCTAACCCTTCTTTTTGTTGATAAAACACATGATTGAATTGAAAATAGTTTTGATTTAAACAAATGTTAAAAAGGTTTTCATTAGGTTTTTAGGTAATATGGAATTTTGTAATAATTTATACAATATGTTTTTGCTTTCTGTTACGGGGATATTAGGAAAGAGGTTAACACATCGAATGAAACTAATTTTGCACTCTTAGGAATATGTAAGTTTTTAAGGTCATCAATCAGGGTAAACGAATTCTTAATGGTATGTTTGGGGGAAAAGACTTTAGAATTATTAAATATATTAGTGATGTGTGATGCTATTTTGAAGTTCGGGGAATTGCAACTTGACACGACCGGCCGGATTGGGTTGTCAGTTTTATGTATTTTTAAGAAACCATATAATTTAGGGGCTTTCGGATTTTTTGTTAAGAATTTAACTTGTTGGTATGATTTGTCTTGGAAGATTGGGGATTTACATGTTTTTATTGCACTTTTAATGTTATCGAGGAATTTAATAGTAGGGTCTCTTAGTAGAATGTCAAAAAAAAAAATAATAATTGTGTTACATAGAATATTTAAATGTTTTTATTCATGTGCCAATGGTTTATGAACCCTGAAAAATAAAACTGAATTTTTGTGATAAAAGCTAAAAATTGTGAGTAGGATTTTTTTAAGAATTTTTTAAATATTCATATTATCATAAAGCATACATTTAGTAAAAAACAGATTTGTTTTGTTTTTGTAAAAAAAACTTGCTCAGAGCACGGTTAGCATTATGAAACTTACTCCCGGGAAGGTTAATGTGCACAAAATTAATGAACAACCTTTTTTATTAGTTTAATTACAACTATTTCAGTCACCGGAGGAGCAAAATCACGCATTTTAATTCAAGTTTCAGGTTTTTGTGTGGCTTTTACGTTATTTTTTTTTTATTTACGAAAAAAAAACCTAAACTAAAAACCTGTTTTATTATTGGGACTGCACTAACCTCCCCACATACCGGAATAAACATTTATTTATTTATTTCTAATTAAAACATTGTATTATATATAAAGTAGGTTTTAGGATCTTATTTTTTTTTATTTTTTAATGATTATAAAAACTAACCAGAAAAAGACGTATATGCATATTTACCTCACCATGTTTACTTTTAAAGGTTATTAACATGAGGGATGTAGTCCTATTAGAAATAGCACACAAAGTAAGAGCATACACAACAGTTAAATAAATTATTATTATTATTACTGATACATAAGCAAACTTCTTATAATAATATATTATTATTTCGCTTAGTACACATAACCTAAAAAAAACCAATCCCATTTATGACAAAGTACTATCAGACTGGACGCATAGATCCGCACCACGCAGCGATTTTAAAAAATGAAACAAACCGTTCCCCCCTTCCTTCTTCACCCGCGAGAGGAATGTTTTCATCGATTGCGGAAGATAAAAACATTCTGTACGCACACGACAATGTGTACGGTAACACCCCTTTGTTTTGTTTTCTTGTGTAAATGTTTTCAAAAAACAGTCAGAAGAAGCGGCTTTAGAAACACTTAAAATATACACCGATAGAAAAGTGTTGTGGGCGTGTCTGTGTGCCCGAAGCAAGTTTCTTTTATCTTACTTTCGGTGAAATAGATCAAATATCGAATTGGCAAAATGTCTTATGTAAATTGGCTGTATAAATTTTCTTTCATTTCGGTATTGATCGCACTTCCATCGATTTATCTCTTCAGTGACTAGAGTTTGAATTAAAATACGGGATAAATTATTATTGCAAGCCAGTGGCAGTTCGTGGCCTCTCATTGGGAGTTCAATCGGAGATTAAAAAAAGGGAGAAAAAAATCCCATCTATTTCCATAACTATTCATATTTTTCCCCAAATCTTAAGGAATTTCATCATATCACTGCACCAGAGATTAGCTACCTATCAACAATCTACAATTTGATGATTTATTAAAGCGTCTGTGGTTAATGAACATAATGTCGTGAGTTGTAAATAAAATGTTTTAAATACGAAAATTACAATTTTACCAAAAACTGACTTACATTGCAAAATACTATTAAAATACTAATTTGGTGTTAACAAATCCCATAGTCGCTGCGCACCCGGTCAGCTAACAGATTCCTAAAGGTTTGCACGCTTCCACAGTTTGCCACTGAAGCACTACGAGTATCGGGTTGTATGAACTATTTCCAAGAACAAAAAGTCTCATAGATGCTGAATTCAAAACGCTCGTATGGGTTTCATTTCGGACTCACTCTCGAGCAGTATTAATACAGACGGGTGGATTTTTTTCGCATGGATTTGGAATAGCGTGGTGTTTTAAAATTATAATAATTTTTTTATTTATTTATTACATTTATTATATATATGTACATTTGTTGTCGGCTGACGCATTGCCCATCTCACTGGGTGTGAAACGCCTGTGTTGTTCAGCTAGGATAGTTATTATATATATATGTACATTTGTTATCGGCTGACACATTGCCCATCTCACATGGTGTGAAACACCTGTGTTGTTCAGCTAGCATAGTTATTATATATATGTACATTTGTTATCGGCTGACGCATTGCCCATCTCACTAGGTGTGAAACGCCTGTGTTGTTCAGCTAGGATAGTTATTATATATATGTACATTTGTTATCGGCTGACGCATTGCCCATCTCACATGGTGTGAAACACCTGTGTTGTTCAGCTAGCATAGTTATTATATATATGTACATTTGTTATCGAAATGCCTGTGTTGTTCAGCTAGGATAATTATTATATATATGTACATTTGTTATCGGCTGACGCATTGCCCATCTCACTGGGTGTGAAACGCCTGTGTTGTTCAGCAAGGATATTTACAAATAGATTAATAGATTACAATTTAATCATTTTTTTGCAAAAGTATACTAATTTAAAGCCATAAAATAATTTAGGAGCTAAGAGGTTTATTGGAGGTGATAATGATCCTACTTTTAAAGTAACTTTTGTTTTGCGCATTCCTGATGTCACTATGTACAGGTAGGGAATTGAATAGCTTAATAGCATTGGATTAAAACTTCTTTGTCCATAGGAGGTTTTACAAACTGGAATATTAAAAGATTTTACATTTGATTGTCTTGGGGCTCTAGTGCTTGTTCTTTCTTCAAACTTATGGATATTTTAAAATTGATGCAGCAGGATATTTTCTGAATATGCTTTTTTCAAGTTGGGAACATTTAGTTCCTTAAAAATAAAATCAGTACTCGTCCTTAATGGAACTTTAAGAATAACCTTCACGATTCGTTTATGGATCTTTGCTAAAGGCCGCAGGCAAGTATTTGTGTTTGCCTCCTTATATTATGACTTTGTATGGGAGTTCACTGCACAAACGTATTTTAGAGAAAGCCACCACTGTTGCTAACCAGATAAAATTGAACTGTGGCAAAATACAACATTATAAAAGAATATGTTAGGTTAAGTTACTTTTGTTTGTTATTTTTCTTAAATGTTCTGTTTAGTCATGGAACCATTATTATAATGAATTCTTTCCCTTCCAGGCAACATGCCGTACGACATCTGCGAGGACGAATCCACCCTGGACTGCATCGAAGGCGAGATGGCGTCGCGGGGCGTAACGCAGCGCCTGATCGACGCCACCCGCGCGGCCACCGAGCGACGCATGCTGCGTGACCTGCGCCAGCTGGCGGCGGCTGGCGGGGACTTGGAGGCCCGGGACCAGCACCACGCCACGCCGGTAAAGCTAATGCGGCGCGCGCTGCACTGCCTCAAGGGGCTGCTGGTGGGGGGGCGCTTTGCCAAAAAGATTAAGGAACCTATTTGGAAGGGGATATTAAAAATTAAGGACCTCATTTAATTGCAATCTTTTATATTAGTTTTGCTCCGGAGATTGATTAAATTGAGATATGAAAGTTTCATTTGGTTACAATATGTCATGACCCACATTGTTTGATATTTGCCTTATTGGTCATGATAATGCGCGCTAAATGATAATGTTACTTAATCCCCAGCAGAAGTATTTATGGGAATACACTGAAATTCTCCCCGTAAAACTTCAGTAATGTTACTAATGCTCGTCCTTCGGTTTATTATTCAAAAAGTAGGTAAAAAAACATTACATTTCGCAATAACAATACGTGTACAATATACCAACTTGTATGGGAGAGGCGAAAATACCCCAACACATCCGTTAGCTTCGGCTGACCTCGAAATATTAAACGAAATGACGCAGGAACAAACTTGACGTATACAAATATTTTGTCGGTTTCGGGTATAGTTTTTTTGTACCTGAACGTACGGGATACGACTTGTTGCGTTCGGGCGATAATATAGCGGCCGTATCATGTACGTTCGTATGGGTAAGGGCGGTTAAACACCGTAAGTACTGGAGGAACATGGCAAGTATGAAACTCGTCTCGATGGCTCAGAGGTTAGATCAATGGAAGATCCCTTCGTTCAATTTCTATTTGCTGCAATAGCCTTTTTTCTTGTGCAGTTTTCTAATGCGTACAATGTGATTATAAATTTTTTTTTCCTTGTTTACTACCAATTATCCTGAAATTTAAATTCAATTTAGTTTTTCAATTAAGCTCACTGTATTTAGGTCGGGGAAAATCTTTAGAAGTGTTGAGTTTTCATTTGATCCTAGCCTAACAGCTGCTTTGTCTAACTTCATTCTTGATTATGGGTTTTAGAAGAACTAGCCTCCCTGTATGCCAATTAATATTCCTTCATTGCTTAACAATGTTGTACTATCATTTTTTGGTTTCATGAATAATGAATTGTTTCGACAGTTGCACAATAAACGCTGCGCAATATCTGTACTGAATCAATCATTTATAAGGTTTTTACATTAAATTGATGATTAATTATGTTAACAAATTCAACAGTTTGCTTAGGAATTTCCATTGTTAGGTTTTTTTACTATTTTAGTAGATGATAAGTTGATTTCCACAAAGTGTAAATCTAGAATCTCAGGCTTCAGATATGATGTATAATGTATATTGATTATTTGCACATAATATCCAGTTAACGGCAGAGGGCTTAAATAATATTTTGGTAGAGAGATACATTAAAACCTTGTTACTTGGGTTCCAAATTAGGCTATTTTCTGGTCTTCTAGAGACAGAAAAAAAAGGAATGAATCGTACTGGAAACAAAAATGGAACAACACATTCAAATTTCGAACTCCTCGCTACAGTTGCGATAAGTTTCTACATTGTTCTTTTGTTTTGTTTCATTTTCTTCTATTCACACGCTAAAATGTTCTATGACCTTCCTAACAATCTGTTCATATTTAAACGTTTTTTTGTAGGCAATTTTAATTATGTTTTTTCTTAAATGAATTAATAACTACTACTAATTAAGTGTGGGTATTCATGAATACTTGAAGCAAGTGAATGAGTGTGTGTATTTGGTAGTATATTTACGAGAGATGGAAAGACTGATAAAGATATTGAAAGAATAGTAAATGCGGGAAACTCCACTTATGGAGGACTGAACGCGGTTGGCACTAATAAAAAAATGTCAAAAGAACGAAGCTAGCAGTCTGCAATGGAGTGCTGATACCAACCCTGATGTATGACAGTGGAGAATAGAACTGGCAGAGGAAGAATGCAAGTAGACTGAATGCTGTATAAATTAGTTCCCCGAGGCCTGGGGGTGCTAAAATCATGTATAACTACGTTAAAAATGTGGAGATCCGGAAGGAATACAAAAACTGATATAAGCGTAATGAATATTATTAAGAAAGGCCTCCCCCGCCAATGCAAGATGGACGACAGTGTACAAAGCACCACAACAAACTATACCCGACCTCTGGTCCAAACTCGGAGACAAACTCTCCATTAACATCTCCAAACAATAACACATCAATACTACAGTAGCCCAACTTCACATAACTCCTGAATGTAAAACTATGTACCTTACTGTGCCGAAGCGAACATTTCAATTTTTTTTTTTTTTGCTAGTGTATCTATCAACGGTCTACTCAAAGTGTCCCCTTTTAAGAGTATTCTGTGTTATTTATCCTAAAAAAATATGGATAATAATTCATTGTCTTAGCTTAAATACATTCTTGAATATAATGGAAACAATCACTCTATCATTTGTATTAGCGTCTTGCAATATATCGTAAGGAATAAATACAGTTAGCTTCTTTTTTTTTTTCAATTTAACATATATGAAAACTTAGACTAAGCCGTATTTAGTTTTGATAATTTAACTGCATCTCTTTATATGGTCTATAAATAATGTGTAATGAAAGCCTCTCCAAAAAAAGAAAAAAAAAAAAAACTTCATAGAATAGATGTAATATAAGAATAGGAAGAAATATGTGTACAGCGCCCTTGAGGTGATTTTTCACAAAAACAGCGCTACAAAAATCATACGATTATTATTATTATTAAAGGAACACTTAGATAGACTTGGACAACCTCAAAACTTTATTCCAAACCATCCATAACCCGAGCAATATACTGTACACGAGAGCTAATTTACTATACACTTAATACAGTAGAACCCCATTAATTCAAAATCGAGTCCCGCAGAGTCCCTCCTTTAAATTCAGGTAGGTATTTGAAATAAATTCGTAAAAATATGACATTATATCCATGTAAATCGAATTTTCACAACAGACAACATAAGCAGCCGACCTTTCCAATTCAGATAGTTTAGGTAAATTCGTAAAAATACGACGTATTCACGTGCAATGCGAAAAACCAAGGCCGATTACCAGCGCGGCCGGCGTGTCTGATTCAGAATTACAAAATAATAATACTAATTAGGATGATGTATACTGAGTAAATCGAATTTTTACTATTTCTGTCTCCACGGCCGGCTTCTCAGATTCAGATTTACGAAATTCTATGATAAATTTAAGCACAGATCGAATTTTTTATCAAAAACAAATTTCAATTTACCGATTAACAAATTTTCGAATGAAAAAACCGTGGTATGAAAAAAAATTCTGAGGTTATTTTTTCGCTAAAAACTTCGATTTATGCGTTTGTTTCGAATTATCGGGGTTCAAATTAATGGGGTACTACAGTATTATATTTTTCTTAGAATAGTGAAAATTTGGACCAATATATCTATGAAAAATCCTTAGTATATATTTAATCATAGTATTAATCATTGTAATACATAATTATTAAGGATGTGAATTTTCCAATGAAATTATTCCTGGGATTGATTTTAGTTCAATCTTAATCTCCGTACGTAATTAAAAGTTCTTATTAGTCTCACATCTACGGAGTGCGATCATTTATTGAAATGAATTGTTTGTCCAGACTATGGGTAAAAATAAACAGTCCAACTACTAAACAGCAGTAAGTAGTAATCTGTGAACTTGAACAATTCTGTGATTGAATAAGACTCGTGAGATTCCTGTAGGGTATAAATCTTTTATCGGTTTTTTGTTCAATGTGTAAATATGTACTTGAATAATTTGTAACCATGTCCTTTTATGTTATTTCCTTAATAGTCTATGTGGTGGTGGAAATCTGTTTGTCCATATCTAGTTATTAAGTTTGACCAATCTCTCTTTAGGCTTATAAATATTGTTCTAAATTTTTACTTTATGATGCTGCATTGTATTGTATTTTTCTACATATGATTCTACTATTGGTCGCGACGCGACTAGTGAACTCTTTCTCGGTAGATTGGTAGATGGCAAATAAAAAATGAATCTCTTTCTGTCTGCATATTTTTTTATTTTTTTATTGTACTTACAGTCAATTCTGTTTTTATACAGTATTTATATAACAAAGTCAACAAACCGTAACGGAAATGTCCGTTTCTATTTTCTAATACACAATGTACGGAAATTTTGTAACACGCCGAATGTATCCTCCGTGTAAAAACATATTTAAAATATGTGACAAAATTACCTAGAAATTTAATACAATAGAACAAAACAAAAAATTGTTTATCGTTGATCCTATAACAAGAATATATTGGCCGAACAGAAGAAATGACAGAACCCAATTTTTCTTAACGATTTTTTTTTTTTAAATGCAAAAGTAACCACTTCTTCCACATCGTTTATTTTTTAATTTATTTTAATTTAACAACAATAAATGGCATATTAAATATGTACATTTCAAAAACAAAAGTCTTACATGCAATTATCTCTCTAACTAACTAACTAACTAACTAACCATCACGCCGTTTCCCCGCAGGGGTAGGCAGAGAGGACGGACCGCCAAACAACTCGATCTCGGCATACACTTCTTGCTTCATTCACATTCATACAACGCCTCATACATTCTCTTCTGTTATTCCGACTTCTGACATGGCCCGACTCGAGTATTTGATTCACTTGATCGTGCCATGTCTTCCTCGGGCGTCCCCGGCTTCTTCTTCCATTCACATTCGCTTCATGTATCTCCTTACACTCCTTTCTTCGTTCATTCGCTCTACGTACCCAAACCATCTAAGCGTCGCTTTCTTAATCTTCCTCAATACGCTTACATCAGCCTTGCATTCTTTACGAATCTCAACATTTTCACTCGATCATACATGGTTTTACCACACATTCGTCTCAGAGATCTCATTTCTACAGCATTCAGTCTACTTTCATCCTTCCTCTGCCAGTTCCATGCCTCACTGCCATACATCAAGGTTGGTATCAGCACTTCATTGTGGACTGCTAGCTTCGCTTCCATGGACAACTTTTTGTTTGCGCCAACCGCGTTCAGTCCTCCGTTAATGGAGTTTCCTGCATTCACCCTTCTTTCAATATCCCTATCAGTCTTTCCATCTCTCGTAAACATACTTCCCAAATACATCTCTCTAAGTGTTAAAAAAAAAATAACAAGTTGGAGCATTAAATTTCCTTGACGCAGTCTGTACTTCGATTTTTGTGTGTGTTTTTTTAACAATATTTAACACTCTGACCTGAAAAAAGTCTCTGACTGCAACTATCGTTGGTTATTTTAACTTTATGAAAAAATATGCAGTATGAATAGGCACATCTTTTAAATGTTTGCACTTTTATAATTAATATGTATATATTTATGTATGTTGTTTGGAGGTGGTGGCTTATTACATGAGAAGTAATTTCATGTTTTATTGTTTGTTACAAAACTAACCCTAGATTTCTACATATTTCTTAAAACTTTTTTTGTCTTACACATTTTTTTATGAACTTATATTATTTTTATTTTAGCAATTTTTTTTATCCAATACGGCTTTGTGTTGAATTTTTAATTTATTTTGTTACCTTTCAATGCGAATTCATCACCGTGTATGTCATTCTGCATAAGCATTCCTGAATTGCCAATTTAATGCATCCATTTAATATTGGCAAATTATTATTTTGTTTTAAATAAAGGCTCTTAAACATTTTACGCTTGCGTCATGATGGACAGATTAATAGATCATTTCAGAGCAGATAGATAATCCTCTTTTCGTCCTCTATTCAAAATCAAAATGTTCCTTTAGCTGTGTTTAGTAATCATATATGAATAGCCAGGTACTTTCCCTCCCCTCCCCACTTCCCCTAGCCACACAACATTCCCCAAATTGCTGAATCGCTCTAGGCAGTTATCCTAGGACTGTATTATCTTTAAAATGAATGTGAATTCTTCATAATTTTGCTTCATGTGCCTAACCTAACTTTTAGTGCGCCAAAATTACCCATCGGATACGCAACATTTGTATCGGTTGAACGTCGGCAATGTCCAAAAATCATTTCTCTGACTTATAAGTAGCTATTCTGGAGAAGCTGCTTATGATAAATATATAAATACATTATCCGGTAAGACATTATTAATTATTTTTGTATTTAATTCGTAGAACTCCATTTAATTTTTTGTTACAGTTTCGGCATTCGAGGCCATTTTTTCAAACTATCGCAGCTATGCAACTGTCGCAATAATAAAAAAACTAAAATACTTTGCAGAACTGAATGATAACATTATTAAATTTGATTTACATTAACTCTGGTAAGACGGTAAGATTTATAAATACATAATTTTACAAAAAACAAGTAAGTTGTCAAATCTCAGAAGTTTCAGATCGCGGGCGCTCGGCGTTCCAACGGTTAAAAAGCAGCTTTCTGTATATCCTCAAAAGTGACAAATGCGGTGAAATGAATTCGCATCGATTTTATGCTTTTTATTGTTGTCTTTTGTGTGGTGAAAATATATATTGTTTATTTGTTCTAACTGTTTTTATTTCTATCTTTAATGTTCTTCCTTCTATCTTCCACGCTTATTGTTGTAATATATAATACCCTACAATCTTATTTGCTATAGACATAATAATTTACAACTGTAACACCTGACAGTAAACAAATAAATTTTCCTTTCTGGTTATGGTTTGTTTTTACACTAAACAGCACTTATTATGTACGAGTATATTAGTGTTTGCACCTTGAGTTTATTTATTTTTCTGTGTCTTCACTGGCAGCGCTAATATGCAGTAGACATGAACAGAATGAATTACTTAAATGAATAAATTCAATTTCGTGACATACGAGTACTCCATCTAATTCTCAATTTGACACAGAATTAATTCTCCATTCCTTAGGCCTGCATCTGTATTTCTAGCACGCTGCACAATAATTACGACACGGATACTATGGGTGGCCGGTGCCGTAAAGTCGCCGGAGGTATTGGTCCAGGACTCGTCTAACGTACAGTAACCCGTCCGTAATCCATAAAAAATCGTAGGCCATCATTATTCGCACCTCCATATTTCCCAGCGTGCAAATCGCCACAAGTCACCTAGTCAGTAATGCCGAGTTCATCAGTATGTGTTCCCTTTTTCAAAGAATTACGAAATGTGACGCAAATGTGAATGGAAGAAGAAGCCGGGGACGACCGAGGAAGACATGGCACAATCGAGTGAATCAAATACTTGAGTCAGGCCATGTCAGAAGTCGGAATAACAGAAGAGAATGTATGAGACGTTGTATGAAAGTGAATGAAGCAAGAAGTGTATGCCAAGATCGAGTTGTTTGGCGGTCCGCCCTCTCTGCCTACCCCTGCAGAGAAACGGCGTTATGGTTAGTTAGTTAGTTACGAAATGTATTCTGAATTCAGTTGTGATGTCGTATTCACTACGTATGTGATCCGTCGATATAGAACAGAGGTTCCCAAACTTTTTTGTCTCGTAGACCACTTGCTGATTTTCTCTGCTTTGTATAGACCCCCTGCTTTCCTAATATTGATTTTTTTACAAATTTGTTTTTGAACCAGACGCAGAACTAACATTTTGATAGGGTTTACTGTAGAGTGGAAATATTTTAAATAAAATATATGTTAGGTTTTGTAATCATACATTTATTTATTAAAATGAAACAAAATGCAAATCTAACATTTTTATATAAAATAAAAACACAAAAAATCAATGCTTTTAATGGGAGGGGTGAGCCTGGTGTTTGATACCAAAATTTTAATATTCTGCTTCAATTTAGTCAGGTTTAACCTTAAATCTCCTCGGTGAGTGATTTCCAATCTGTTTCTTTTTTTTGTAAAGAGATTGGCAACCGCGCTGAAACCCCTTTCTACGAGGTATGACGATTTAAAAGCTATCAAAAACTTTCTAGTCCATACTGCAGGATATGTAACAGGTATATCTCTCTGAAGCCAGAATTGCTGATATCCTTTTCTAAATTGTACCTTAGGTTCTTCATTAGTGATTATTCCGATCAGTTCTTCTCGTAACATGATATCCGTTTCTTCAATGTCACAGTATGGGTTGATAATCCACGCTGGTATTTCCGTAGTATAAAAAACTTAAAAAACAAATTTTGAAATCTGTTTGAAGGACGTTTAAATGTTGAACGTAAGCTGAAACCTCATCATCCTGAATGTTTATCTGCGCCAAATTGGGAAACCTGGAAAATTCGCACCGACCAATGTTTTGCTTCATTAGTTTCATTCTGGAAAGAAAAGCTGCAATGATGGACTTTGTTTTTATCAAATTTAGACTGTCACCTTGTAATTGAACATTAACATCGTTAAATTTAGCAAACAGGTATGGTAAATATGCAATGTCTGTTTTACATTTGATTAATTTTTTTTTTTAAATGGGATCGTTATCATTCAAAAACTCTAAAACAGTTTCAAAAAGTGAAAAAATAAATCTCTCAAAATGTTAAATATTGATTCGCCTTTAGTATCTGTAGTCAAAGTCCTCGCGAAGATTTCTTGGTCCATAACAAAACGAACATATGCCAATAGTAGTGCTTCATTACCAGGCAAAGTTGACTTGTCCAGTTGAATGGGGAAATGGGTTGTTTCCAGATAATTACACAAGAGGCTTTCAACACCATAACTCATCGATACGTCTTTGAACTGTGTTGTTGCTCAAAAGAATTCTTTTGAGTATATCATAAGCAGGTTTGTGCAGAACAGTTTTTAAGACCTCTTCAATGGCTGGAAAAAAATAAGCTGTTCCCCGACAGTATGCGACTTTCCTAATTTTGCTATTAGTAGCGAGATATTGTAAGACGTCCGCAAACTATCATCATCTCTTTTGGAAGTCTCTGCGAATATACAATCCAACGTGGGTCTCCTCTGCAGTTTTTCTTTCAGTGTTTGAAAGTATTTTAACTCTTTAACTGATTTCACCATTCAGGGTGACACCTTATTAGATGATCCTTCAGCTTGGATGGTTTCATAGCGTCATTGCTTAATACTTTGTTCCATAAAAGGATCATGGGCAGGTGTTTGTCCAACATTGATGGGATGAAGCCAAACTTCAAATTATCAACGCCGTACTGCCTGCATTTATTTTTCTTCGGGACAAAAATTATGCTATTCAAATATGTTAAGACATATCATACAAAATTGTTTCCCGGTGTAAAACCGTATTTTAATCTGCAGAAATCTTTTGTATAAATTTGGTAGAGAGGAAGAATGTATGTACCTACCATAGAACCATGTCTTTAAAGATAGAAAGAAAACCAATCATGAATACGCGTGTAAACTAACTAACTAACCATTACACCGTTTTGCCCGTAGGGGTAGACAGAGAGGATATTCCGCCATACAAGTCCATCTTGGCACATACTCCTTGCTTCATTAACATTCATACATCTCCTCATACATACTATTTTATTATTCTGACTCTTGACATGGCCGACTCGAATATTTATTTACGCCTGTAAAGACTTTTACATAATATAAGACCCAATGTAAAAAAATATAATGGGATTTTTGCTAACGGAGGAACTACAAACGAACAAATTCTATAAACAAAATTATTTACTTTTCTCCAGCACTACCAAACAAGATGAAGTTACACGTTCTGCGATCACAAAGCGAATAGCATTACCTACTTACACAATTTTAAGAAATATACATATAATTAGGGAATTTATGTCTATTATAAAAGAGTATTACATAAGTACCTGCATAGGTACTATCTGTGAGGTGGATTATTACATGTGCGGGAAGCCAACATTTTGGTGACGGCCTGCCTAAATGGAATCCACTCATGTGGACCCCCATTTACGTCTCATGCACCCCCAATTTTTTTTTTCATTGGCGTGGACCCCTTGAAGATCGGAATCGACCCCCGGGGGTCGATATAGACCACATAGGTCCACAGGGCGCAAGTTAGTCAAGACACTAGTCGCAAGTTCCTAATTCATTTCTCAGTGACCGCGGCGAATCTTTTCGTCTTCAGTTACTTCAGCGGCCAAGCTGTCGGTTTCAGTATTCGGGTGAGAATTTCTGAAGTAATCGATCAGTAGATTGGGTTATACTTCGTCGATGGTAAAGTGTCATAATAATAGCATTGCAGTGATTCCGTCCCTTATTCTCTCTGAACATAGCTGTCTTTAAGTCAGTTTGTAATTAGCGAGTACTATATTATTTCAAAATGAAACCATTATTTACTACATTGAAGTATATAAAAATTTTTCGTATTATTTATTATCTAGTTGAGATTGATATTTTCGTGTTTCTTTTTTGTTATTTCCAACACTAGCGCAATTTGTATTGTGAAAAAATTCCCCGTTTTTATTATTATTAAAAAAATTATTTTTATGAATTAAGACTAAGTGAATCAGACTGAATCCATTCACTACTGCGAATAAATCTGCCCATATCTAATGTACATATGAATTGCTTGAATATAGTACATACTTGTAAGAACAATACTGTTTTAATGCTTACAAAAACACCAGTGTCTACGAAACAAAATTCAAAGTAAAAGTTGTCTATTTTGGATATGCATTTCAAATCAATCCTCAATATTTGCCTTCGAGGGTTTTCTCTTCCTCCGACATGACAATTTTACCATTGCACTAACATTGCACGCCAAAGTGAAAATGGACTTTTTTTCAAGACATAAAACAAACAAAAAAATAGGACATTCTTGGAGAATTTACATAGTCTATTTTTGCCGTGCGGCTATTCACTTGCCACGTCAATCTCCACTCCATTTACAGTTGATTAATATCGCATGCGACTTGTTTAATTTTGCTAAATATGTTTAGCAGAATTTGCATGTTACGTGCCAAATAAATAAATTCATGCGGCGAGTGATCGCCTGTGACTGACCGTTTACACTCACGATTTTAGTCACCCGCCACATGCGAACTGTCGTCGCACAGAAAAAGTCGGAAGTAATTTACAACTAAAAATTATAACAATCTGAGATATCACAAAAATATAAATAGTGCTTGTAATTTTGAGCGATTGATTCAAACCACTATTTATCTGCTCCTGAACATCAATAGTCACCACCCATCTGAGTGGCTGCCCGATAATCGTATAACAGTAATTATCAAGGTGGTTTTGTTGTCCTCAACTGAGACCTAACTAAACAAAAATTATGCACTAACTTTAGTTAAAAGCTTAGTGTGAATAACAGTATGTATACTGAATAGTCACCACCCATCTGAGTGGCTGCCCGATAATCGTATAACAGTAATTATCAAGGTGGTTTTGTTGTCCTCAACTGAGACCTAACTAAACAAACATTATGCACTAACTTTAGTTAAAAGCTTAGTGTGAATAACAGTATGTATACTGAATAGTCACCACCCATCTGAGTGGCTGCCCGATAATCGTATAACAGTAATTACATAATACACCTACACAAGGTATAATTTTCATCAATCACACTAAGCCAATTGCATCTTCATTTGGAAACAGTTCTGCTTACTAATGATTAGATTTGTATTGCATGTGTATACTGAACACAAAAATATCACCAAGGTCCTAAGCATCTGTTTCATCATTATTTCTTTGATATTGTTATGTTGTCCTCAAATGAGACCTAACCTATATATCCTTTTCAATACATATGTATGTAAATCTCTTCAAGGTCGTTGTGTTGTCCTCAACTGAGACCTAACCTATGTATCCTTTTCAATACATATGTATGTAAATCTCTTCAAGGTGGTTGTGTTGTCCTCAACTGAAACCTGACCACAATATCCATTTCATCATATCTCTTCAAGGTGGTTGTGTTGTCCTCAACTAAGACCTGATCACAACATCAATTTCATCATATCTCTTCTACATGGTTGCGTTGCCCACAACCGAGACCTTACCAAAGTATTAATATCATCAAATCTCTTCGATTTTGTTGTCCCGTCAAGACCTGACCGAAGCATTATTTTAACATCTTTCTTCAATGGTTATGTTTTCCTCAGCTCCACATTGCGGCAGCCAACGGGTACACCAAGGTGGTAGAATTCCTGCTGGACAACCACGTATCCACGGACGTCAAGGACAACGACTCTTGGCAGCCAGTGCACGCGGCGGCCTGCTGGGGACATGTAAGTAGACCTGTGACGTGGTTGCATGAATGTGTGCATTTACAGCATGGACGTAACAAGACTGTTAGATTAATTACATAAAAAAGACTGCATCTACAGATTCAGAAATTAAGGACGTTTGAAAAAAAGACTATTTTTTTATTATTTTATTACAACCAAACTGGGGATAAAACAACATTGTTCTTGGATAATTGACTATTTATAGAATGAGTCGAAATTGCTTTACGCGTTACAATCAAATCGAGCGTTGGCAAATAAAATCATTCATTTTATTTTAACGTTATATTGTTGAAGATTATAAACCTCATTGTAAAATTTAATCAGAGGGACGTCGGAGGGTTATTATTTATTAATTCAAAATAATGATAGTATTATTACGCAATACGTAAACATAATGTTTTTAAATAGAAAATATTTATTAAATTTTTTTTTAATTTACATAGGCTTGGCATTTTTCAAAATCTAATCAGAAATATTACTTTTTTCTGACCGTCCCATTGTATGCTTTACAATTATTTAAAATACAAATATGATTTTTAAAGTGGAGAAAAGTCTTATCAGAGTCTTTTAGAGGATAGGAATGAGCAAACTCGGGTCTAGACGAGACTCGTGTTGTAGGAGGGAGGAAACACAGAGGCCGGCAGATCATTCCACAGCCGAGCTGTTGAACAGGAGAATGAGTCCTAGAAGTGACCCGTTCTCATGTGACAAATGTCAACCATGTCCAAATGTTAGGCTCGCATTTGGCGTGTTTTCTGACTATCCACTGGTGCCGAAGGGATCAATGACACTAGCTCATCAGAGCATCTTCCATTAAAATACCGGTAGAACAAGGACAGCATTCCCACCTGACTGTGCTCCAAAGATTGCAATCTGTTTGTTAACCCTTTGAACCCTAAGGCGTTCATTGTATCAGCACCATATCCCTGAGCTCCTGAGCAATTTTTGACCAAAAAATAATATTTGACTAAAAACGCAATTTCGATCAATAATCAATTGTCAATTAGAAAACTATTTTTTTAGTTCATAATAATTGCAGACTTCCAGTAGCAAAAAAAAAATGCCTTCAGGGTATTTGCCTCGCCAAATCAGGCCGGTTTACCGGCCTATAGGGTTCAAAGGGTTAAGATAGGCGAATCTATCAGACGGACCGCCGTTTCTGCACAGAGTCAAGGGTTTTTTTCAGATATTTTGGGACTCCCAACCAGAGGTGACTGCCATATTCTACAGTGGGGCGCACTTGCGATTTGTACAGGGTCATCAGTTGTGTACTATTAAAGAATCTGCGGGCTCTGTACAATACGCCCAGCTTCTGAGAGGCTAACTTTACTCTGGCTTGGATGGAGCCCCCATACCTGAGCTGGTCACTTAAGGCTACACCAAGCATATCAATGGAGGGATGTTGGGAAGATTTTATAGGAAATTTATTCTTTAAAACACAATTATTGTATTAACCCATTTCACCTAAACTGAAACATTTAAATTGGTAAAAAATGTGGTTCAGTGAAACCCTCTTGTGGGAAAACCTTGTACATAAGTGGATTTCTTATTAGACAATTTTTAAATTGAACACTTATAGGGACTGGAAAGACAAATCTTATATAGCTTGGAAACTTCTGTGGGGAATTTTAAATTCAAGTTTTACTGTAATATAAAAAATAATAACTATTAATTCCTGTGTGGGTGTGTTTGTTTGTTTGTTTGCTTGCAATGCGCAGTGTGCGTTGGTTTGTTTGTTGTGACTAATGAGATTAATGATGAGCACGTTGTGTTTGGGTGTCCCCGGCAGATGGAGGTGCTGGAGATCCTGGTGCACAACGGAGCCGACCTCGATGCCAAGAACAAGCACGATGAGACCCCGGCCGGTAATTATATTCCACATTATGTTACTGTAAGAGAAATATAGCAGTTGAATATAAACAATGTCCTAATCGGCAATCCTGACAGCCCTCCACACTAGCAATCAAATTCTTATTTTATTTTGTATTGTTCAATACAAATATAATTTTCTTATGTGACACCTCACAAGAGTGCCCCTGTTTGTATGGACCACAGACAGGGGAACTATATCGCCACCCGGTTGGGCAACATTGTGAGGCGAGTCAAGGAGGGGACTGTAGGAAGGGATTTGTAAATGCGGGCTTTGAAGAGGCCCGGATTAAATGCAGGAGGAAAGACAGATGCCGGTAGCTCATTCCACATACGAGCCGACTTACATAAAAACAAGTCGGCGAAACGACCCGTTCTCATGAACGGATGTTTCGATCGTGTGTCGAGTTTCCACGCATGTGCACCGGCACGGAAGAGATCAATGGTGCTGCTCCTTTGAGCAAGCTCCATTGAATTATCTATAGAACAGACCCAGCATATCTACATTTCGTCTGTGCATTAGAAATGGCAGTCGGTCTGTTAACAATGGATTGTCAATCAGACGAACTGCCCTCCTTTGCCTGTGTTGATTCTGTAATCAAGCAGGTTTATCAAGTATTTGGGAACTCCAGCCCAGAGGTAGCTTCCAAATTAAACTCTTGGACGTACTTGAGATTTGTATAGGGTTAGCAGCTGGTCACTATTAAAGAATCTGCTGTTTGAAAATGGGCTTAATGCCGAAACAGCTGTCACAATAATAAAAACTAAAAATACTTGCAAAGCTTAATAATAACATTATTAAATTTGATTTACATTAAATTTAAAAAAAAAAATGAAATGGAGTTATACGAATTAAACACAAAAACAAGTAATATGTTACTTATAAGCCTAAAATAATCCATTACAGTAATTGAATTGCTTATTGCAAAGTAGCAATGAATTAATTTAAATTTGAAACATAATTTCTTAAATCGATTAATACTCACCGGAATGATTAATTGATTCCTGATGTGGTTGCATGGCAGAGGTAGAGGTAAGTATTTTTTCTTAAGATGGTCATAACCCAGACATATTTAATGCAAAGTTCACACAGGGGCAATACAGAAGACAGAACAATAGTATCCTGTCCCAGCTCCGTGAACAGGCTCAAGCCTGCGCAGGATATGACAGTGGGACAATACAACAATTCAACCACAGATCAAACGTGGAACTCTGCGAAAATTTATACATGACGATGCGCGTTACAAGCGAATTTGTGAAAAATATTATTTCTTTTATACTAACATGTATTGGAATTGTTGTAGGACGAACTAAATAATAAAAAGAAAAAACTGTGGATTAGGAATTGGATGGGGCGCAGATTCCACTGGGATTGTCTGCAGTGATCCTTAAAGAATTAAAAGATGAAGATCCTCGGGAGTATAAATTGTGCATGAGAATGTCACCAGAGCACTTTGAAATTATTTTTTTAAATCTATGCGACATTTTTGGCAGAAAAATGCACGGGAGCGAATTGTGGGAGCGAATTGAGCGAGAATTGTGGGACAATAGCCACTCGCAGAGCGAGTGGCTATTGTCCCACAATTCTATCTATGTGCGTTCACACGCGGACAATGCGGCCGCACGCGGTGGTGGTGGTAATCCACTGTCCTGCGGAGATAGCCTGCCCGTCTATCTCTAGGGCAATGTCTTTGTCTGTTGTCCTGTCCTCCAAACTTCTGTTCATACTAGGACAATGGGTGCTCCCTGGGACAAGACATTAATATTACCTCAATAAACATTTTTTTGGATTAAAATATCCTTTTGTTTGCTGCGTGTCTTTTAATTTATTGCATTAATCAATTACCTAACAATAACACTGCTTTACGCTCGCATGACTTTCTGTTAAAGTTATTAAAAAATAATAATTTACGTTTGTTTATTTATTATTGATTTTGTTAGATCTGTCAAAAAAAGGCAAGTTGCAGCAATTTATAGTTTTAAAATATTTGACCGAAGCCTTTTTGAAGAAAATCGAATATTTTTTTCTTAAATTTATTTAAAGGTTTATGTGTCACGGAGACAAAGAAACTAATTGAACCATACGAGGAACTAATTTCGATCGACGCGTTGAGTTCCTCCACATGTCAGCAGTCAGATGCACAGTACATACCACCCACTTTACATTACACTCCACACTAGCAACCAATTTCATGTAAATGTTTTGCGAAATTCATGATTCAATCAAAGATTTGAGCTATAAATCGTATTTTCATAAATCGAAAACGCAGCTCTCTAAGCTAATATGGTATTTAGCAAATATAATGAGAATCAATATCGATTCAAAAATGTAAGCGCGATGGAGTAGAATTTATTAGTAGAAATTTATAACATAAATCTTTAATTGAATCTAAATTTCGCATTAATAAAACTTTAAATTGAAATTGGTTGCTGGCATTGATGGTCATTAACTTGGCGGCACAGTACAAAATCAGACAAGATTCTACCCCTAACAATTAATAGGGTATTTTCACAAGTGTTTTTTTTTATTTATTGATATGAAATATTAAGAAAATAATTCTGAAAACAATGGCATTTTTATTTTATTTTTATGTTTACAAATAAATAACGATTTAAAATGTTCCATTTTTTTATTTTCTGCCAGAACGACATGTTTGTTTTGTTGGTGAATATGGCGTTGTTGATGTCACACCGACCAACGTCGGTGACAGCCGTCTTATCAGCCAGTGGCGTTATCCACATCATAATGACATTTTAGCCAGTTCAAACTGTTTCAGAATGTTCAGTTTTAATCGTTTGTGCAATGATTGTTTTAAGAATCAATAATTTTAAATGAAAATATTAAAATTATACATTTTTTGAGGATTATGCAATTATTCTCTTTTGAAGAGGATGATTGTGTACCTGGTTATTCAGATTTGGTCACTAAACACAGTTAAAGTTATTACATGCAACATTTCTATTGCAAATGGTGGTCTTAAACAGGTAGATCGAACATTACATAGAAATCCGCTCGTGCTTTCACAGGAGTATGGAGATGGATTTCAAGTGATGTCTTGCACTATAGGCTTATGACTGACTTTTAAATATTGTTAATATGCAGTGGTCATGTTTGTTTGTTAGATATCTGCGAGGACCCCGAGATGCGCGCCCGCATAGCCCAGCTGGTACTGGAGCGCGAGTCGCGACACAGGGCCAGCGCGGGCTCGGGCGGCAGCGGCGGCACGGGCACGGGCGGCGGCAGCAGACGCGGCACGCCCTCGCACCGTCCGCCCTCCAGCAGTTCGCGCGCGCAGAGCATGAAGCGCACGTCCCTGCGCGAGAAGGGCATGACGGCAAAGCACGACGCGCACGAGGAGGCGCGCATGTGGCAGACCTTCGGCACCAATGTAAGTCAATAAATCATCTACCATTTCAAACAATACATCCGCAATGTCGCAATCCCGTTGTTGCTTGAAATGGCTTTTAGCCATGTTTGGTGACCAGATCTGAATAGCCAGGTATTTCCCCACCTCCCTCTTCCCCTTCTCCTTCCCCTCCCCAATACCTTCAGCCTGACAACATTTCCCAATTGGGAATGCCATAGTCTCACTGGCTCCAGACGGTTGGGAAAAGTTGGGACTCTTGTGCGGTATTCATATAAAAAAATCCCAATCTCCCCTCAATGAGACTGGATGCAGATGATGCGGTGACCTTCTGAAATCACGCCTTGTACACTTTAATCTTATTGTTATTATTATTATTTTAATTATACCATTTTTGTACCTACATAACATTTATAATATTATGTGAATAGTATTTTCTACTAGGATTATGGAATTTAAAGTTTATAAAAACGGTTTAGTTATAAAAAAGTTCTGCTAAATAATCATTATTTCGTGTGACAGCAGTTTCGCCCTCCGAAGGCATCATCAAACTATGGTGAAGTCACTTACAGACGATCTGTTTAACCTCTGCATTTCAAATTATTTTGGAAGGGCCAATGTCCCTGTAAGAACTAGCACTGATGAAATCTTCAACAATCTGAATAAAGCAGTTATACTCTAAAACAATACTACTTTGTATTCAACACTAGATCTCAGAGTGAAAAACACATCCTGGTGGACGGTATCCGTGGTTAAGTGGTTATGATCCTTGGCTACGAATCCAGTTCACGGTTTACGAATACGGTCTACGAATACGGTTTCAAATCCTGGCATGCGTAAGTAAATTATATTTAAAAAATAAAACAATAACTTTGTTTACATCACTTTTATTTATACTTTTGCCGAGCGGGTTTCGCTACTACCGTAGCTTCTTCAGTAAACTATGAACTAAGATACACATGTGTTATAGATTGATAAAAACAGGCCAGTGGAGGGCCAAGGGTGGGAGATCAGCGGGTACCTGACCGGGAAGGGTGTGTACTTTGTTTAATGGGAATAATTTAAGAATTGGACTTTTATTTAAATTTATTCGATTATTTATTAGTCTAGTCTAGTGTTTTTGGCTTTCCTTATATCTAACGCTTCTAAGTTATCTAGTCGAATGCCTGTTCCATTTTTATGCAGTAAATTAGTGCCTGTATTTTTATTGAATGTGTGGTCTGTTTCTAAGAGATGGTTGGCAAATTCAGAGAACCCATTATTATTTAGACATGTTAAGTGTTCTTTTACCCGGATATTAACATTACGCGACGTTTTGCCTACATAGAACGCCGGGCAATCATTACATTGAAGTGAATAAATGCCTGAGTGGCCTAAACTGTCTTCTTTATCTTTACCATTAATTAAAAATTTACCTAAACTGTGAAAATGCTGGTTTAATCTCTGATGGAAGGTTTTTAATGCTTTGTTGAGAAAAGTTATTGATATATAAGATTCTACGCCATTGGTACGGTTGATTATTATTATTTATTATATTATTATTAGGGGGGTACTGTTGAATAAATACTTATTAGACAACATTTTTTTTAGTTTTTTATTTAGTATGTTATTGACTAAGTTTTCATGATAACCGTTATTTATTGCGATTTGTTTAATTATGTTAATTAATAGGAGTTAAGTTGGCTAAGTTAGTTAAGTCCTTCCTCCTACTAATAAACTCCTTCCATAAGCAAATTAAATTCACCATGGAATTACGAATCAACTCCACTTAAAAAAAATTATACCCCACGTTATCAGTTATAAACAATAAAATAGATTTTAAAACTTACCATAAAACCACTTATACAGACATAACCATTCATAACACCTCTAATCATCCCACCTCCCACAAACATTCCGCTTTCCACTCGATGATTCACCAGTTGGTTATGGTCCCGTTATCAAATGCTAATTTTTCACTAGAACTATCCATAATTAAACAAATCTCAATAAATAATTGTTATCATGAAAACTTACTCAATAACATACTAAATAAAAAACTAAAAAAAATGTTGTCAAATAAGTATTTATTCAACAGTACCCCCCCTAATAATAATATAATAAATTATAATAATCAACCGTACCAATGGCGTAGAATCTTGTATATAAATAACTTTTCTCAACAAAGCATTAAAAACCTTCTCTCAGAGATTAAACCAGCATTTTACGCAGACAATAGTTTAGGTAAATTTTTAATTAATGGTAAAGATAAAGAAGACAGCTTAGGCCACTCGGGCATTTATTCACTTTTTTTTTATATGAATACCGCACAAGAGTCCCAACTGCTCCCAACCGTCTGGAGCCAGTGAGACTATGGCATCCCCAATTTGGGAATGTTGTGAGGCTGAAGGTATTGAGGAGGGGAAGGAGAAGGGGGAGAGGAAGGTGGGGAAATAGCTGGCTATTCAGATCTAGTCACCAAACACGACTAAAAGCCATTTCAAGCATCGTTTCAATTCTGAATGGTGTTCTTTCACCAGGGCGATACTGAGAGTATCTTCCACTCTGTAACGTGCGCAAATATACTATATATTATTTTAAAATTAATTAATTGTGAAATAGTACAAATAAATTAAATAAAAATTACTTGCGCACGCCGGGATTTGAACCCGCGACCTTTGGATTCGTAGTCGAGAGCCTTACCCCTCGACTATGGAGGCCGTCTAATAACTTCAATGCAATGATTGCCCGGCGTTCTATGTAAGCAAAACGTCGCGTAATGTTAATATCCGGGTAAAAGAACACTTAACATGTCTAAATAATAATGGTTTCTTCGAATTTTCCAACCATCTCTTAGAAACAGACCACACATTCAATAAAAATACAGGCACTAGTTTACTGCATTAAAATGGAACAGGCATTCGACTAGATAACTTAGAAGCGTTAGAAATAAGGAAAGCCAAAAACACTAATAGTAAACTCATAAATAATCAAATAAATTTAAATAAAAGTCCAATTCTTAAATTATTCCCAATAAACAAAGTACACACCCTTCCCGGTCAGCAGGTACCTACTGATCTCCCACCCTTGGCCCTCTACTCGCATGTTTTTATCAATCTATAACACATGTGTATCTTAGTTCATAGTTTAGTTGTATACTGCCCTGAAGAAGCTACAGTAGTAGCGAAAACCCGGTCGGCAAAAGGATAAATAAAAGTGATGTAAAACAAAGTTATTGTTTTATTTTTTAAATTATAATATCACACCACCTAGTTACCGCTTCATTTGAAAATATTTAAAAAAAAAAATTATATGTTTGAATTGTGTTATTTTACAATTTATTCATTTAAAGTAATGTGTAGTGTATTTGCGACATGTTCCAGAGTGGTAGATACTGTCAGTATTGCCCTGGTGAAAGACCACCATTCAGAATCGAAACGTTGCTTGAAATGGCTTTAGCGGTGTTTGGTTACCGTGTTTGGTGACCAGATCTATCTACCGTGAATAGCCAGGTACTTCCCCACTTTCCTCTTTGGGGATGCCATAGTCTCTCTGCCTCCAGACAGATGGAAGCAGCTGGGACTCTTGTGTGGTATCACATAAAAATAAAAAACATCCAACAAGCAACCACAAATACAACATATGGACAAAAAAGCTTCTTATAATAATAATTGGATTACTCTGTTTTCGTGGGAAAATCACCTCAAGGGGCTATGGTACTAAACTCTACAACAAAACACACAACAACATTAATACTCAATTTAATAAACAATTAAAACTCTAATAAAAAGCTGGATACGTTACATAGGGAGATCTGAAATAGAAACATATTAATACCAGATACAGACGGACACAGAAACCACTCAACTGCACTTAAAACACCTCATATTACAATTCTTTTAGCAATTTCATTCAAATTCAAATAATTTAATGTAATATTATGTAGATGAATTCCTCAGCACGGGAAATCCCGGTGAGAATTTTTTTTAAATTTCTTATAAAAAAAAGAAAGATAAAAAAAATTGTTTATTATTTAGTACTCTAAAGTCCTATGGAAATCATACTTTGTCTTAACGCATCTGCGAATAGTAGAGATGGTAATTTTCCCCAGGGTAAATATAGTTATTTTTGGGGATGCTGTGTGGAGGGTCCTTTGAAGGAGAGCAAGTTCTGGGAATGAAAAGGGTATGAGGGGTAGGTAGGAATTTGAGGGTTAGTATGTCCAGGAGTGATGGACATATTAATCCATCCTTCAACTGCGGTGCAAGGTCCAGAGAATCCGGCTGGAAAGGTCAAAAGGTCTCCCTATACCGGCCTCTCCCTATTCTGCCCGCCACGCATTTGGTGGGTAGATGTATCCGTCTCCAAGACCTGGACAATCCTCACCCCATGATCCCGGGCACCCCTGCTGAGTCACCCAACGTAGCGAACCACTTGGGTTGACCTATGACAGAGGTGTTGGATATCCAATGAATGGCTCCCGCGGCGGCGGTGCCCATACCTGCCTTCCAAATTGATCGGAGAATAACAATAATTTAGAAATAATCGTCACCTAACAATACTTATTATGTTACTTATTTACATGGCTTTTATATTGATCGAAAAATGAGTATATATTTTCATAAACTTCCTCATCTTCTCAGTGCTATGTTTTTTTGTACGTACAGAGGGCAAACAGCTACTGACAAAAACAATCCCACATTCATTGGGTGAAGCCCAACCAGAAGCTACCCGCAGCAGTTATTGTTATTATGATCACCATCTTAATGACCTTTAGTCAAGTTTAAACAATATTACAGTGTAATGGGTGAAGCCCAACCAGAAGCTACCCGCAGCAGTTATTGTTATTATGATCACCATCTTAATGAGCTTTAGTCAACTTTAAACAATATTACAGTGTAATATAATAACCATTAAAATAACCTTCAATTTATTCGAAAATTAATAAGGGCATTGATGATAATAACATCCGTCTTTCCATGTAATTATCTTCCTTGCAAAACGAAATAATTAAAAAAGTTTCTACTTATAATTGTTTTGGAATATTTATTTACAACTATATATACAAAGGAAGTTTAACTAAAGGTAAGCCAACAAAGTATCTTGTGCTAACAGTGGTTAAATACAGATGTTTTATTTATGAAGCTAGCAAGATAAAGAAAAAGCAAAATAACTAGGAAAGGGAGAGAGGAAGAGGAAGATAGGATCGGGACAGGAGATGCTCTTGATACATTTTATACTCGTGCATCAATTTGTGGTTGTACGTATTACTTTGGTTCGCAGGTAGGTTCTAGTTAATTTCGTTATTTGCTTAATAAGGCAATCCAGTGAAAAATATGACTCTAATGATGTATATTCATATAGATCAGCAAACGCTGATTCTGAATATATATGTTTTAATATATATATATTCGTATAATTATACATAGAATTTATAAATCGTTATTTAAAAGTGAATAAAAAATCATCTCATCAAAACACCTCGTTCTGTTGGTACCATTGCATTTGGAACATCTGATGTCACATGCGCATGCTGTTTTTAGATTAGTATGGACATTTTTATTTTGTATTTTAAATATTATTTTTTTTAGTTTTTTAATTTATACATAATTTGGGTGACTAAGGTTATTCAATGTAAAAAAAAAAACTATTATTAATTAATGAAAGTAGAGTATTCATGAGCAAACCAATTATCAATTATTATAATATTATGATAATGTTAATGCTCAATACTATTATTATTCTTTGAGTTAAAGTTTCTAAAAAGGTACATAATGTTATTATTTATGTTTAGTTATGGTTTACAATGAATAGAATATAAAATTATGTACGTTAAAACTCATCCTTGTTTTGACATTTGACATTCTAACCTCAAAACCGACCGGCCATAGAGCGTTTGGCGGGCTTTGCAAAATTGAAACTTAGAAAATTATTTTAACAATGAAAACTAACTTTAGGAAATAGACGAAATATACTGGTATTTAAGTTTTAATGTCATTATTGATAAAATTATTATTTTTTTAAATTGGACTGGAGTTTCTTATTCTACAGTTTGACACTTTATAGTACGCAGAAAAAGAGGGCGCTGCGATCGTTTAAAACGTTTTATATGGCTTATAGTGAAGAATGTCGATAATGTGAAATTGTGTATTTATATTGCACACAAATATGTGGAATTGGAGAATTTATCCTAAGATTGGTCCTGCATTCAGGCAAATAAAATAAATCGGTTTGTCGGGTTGGTCATGACGGTATGTGAATGTTTATAAAGTTAATGAGCTCTGGCGAGTCCAGGCCATTATTCATAATTTTAAATAACAATATTTGAACAAATATTAAGCGTTGTGTTTGAAGCGTGATGAAGTTATGGAATTTTAAGGATTCGGTATTATTTGCAACGTGTAAATTAAATGTATAATTTATATATGGTACTTAAAGAATGAAGTAGAATCATCTCCTTTTGGAATGTACCACTAATAATTTGTTATTATTTATACATTATTTCTGAACACCGTTTGGTTGTAAAGAAATATGCACTTGGACCATTGTCCTTTTTTTAAATTACGATAATTTTCCTTTGAGCCATCTTGGTGCTACAATTTAAAACATTTTAAAAGATCGCAGTGCCTTCTTTTTATCACGATTTAATATGTGACCGTATAATGTAACGCATAGTGCAACTAATATAAATTTGCATATACGAGTACAGACATGTAAGGTAATCTCCAACAGGATAAAATTTTTTTTTTTACTTATTCATTCTAAATTATGAGGTTTTCAGCGAATATATAACAGGGAAATTGATTTGTTTGTGGAAATTTTTTTTGTTGTTGAAATTCACACGTGAATATTCCGTTCAACGCCAACGCGCACTATAGAGCAGATTCAGAATGGTCACGTTCTCAAGGGATTTTGAGCCTTAAGGCGATGCAATAAAAAGTAATGCAAAATCAAGTATTTTTGGTTTGAAAATTCGATGGCTTAGAAAAGAACACCTTGGTCTTTCGTTCAACTGGGGCAATTTTTAGGTGGAGTCTTATATAAGCCAAAAAAAAA
>JAHDVE020007831.1:0-66642 GCA_022606495.2 Halesus radiatus
ATCTACTGTAGGTACATTGAATATTGTAAAGAGCTTTTCAGTGGAAAATGATGATGGTTTTTTTTAAATTACCTTTATTATCAATCTTTGAATTATTTTAAGTTGACTTTAAATATTATCACATGTCCCCCCCAGCCAACAATTCCATATTGTAAAATAGACTGAACAATTGCATAGTACACTATTTTTAGATTTTCTAGTCTAAGAATATTTCTTAGTTTTATAAATATATATATACACATTGTCTAATTCGTTTAACAAGTTCACAAATATGTGTTTTCCATTCTATGATACACTATGAACGTATTATTTCATGCACCGGTACGCAAAAGCATCGATTATACATACATAAAGTCAGAAACTTTTCAGTCATTGTAAATAACTAAATGTTAATAATTATTGATAATTTCGTACGTACACCTTAGTAGAATTATAAAGATAATTTCATTAAAAAAAATAGTACCTACCTTAAAATTGAAAAGTAAAAAAAGGAATATTTAAAAATATATTTTTTTTAAATCGCATCGTAGTCAAACTTAAATTCCCTAATAAAACTATGTATATCTAAAGTGATCTGCCAGGTAAGTATGTTTCTGTATCTGATTGTAGATAATTAGATAGAGCGTAGGAAGTAATATTGGCACAGCGCCCTTGAGGTGATTTTTTCACAAAAACGGCGCTATACAAATTATCCGGTTATTATTATTATCTGTGGATTTGTCTTTTATAGACAGACGAAGAGAATGGGTCTTGGAGATCCACGATGTAAAAAGGTGGAAACACGAAAGCTGGCAAATCATGCCACAACTGAGCTGTTCAGCATAAAAACAAGAAGCAAAGGGGCTTCTTATTATTTATTTGTGCATGATTCTGTTTGTTTATTATATTAACTTTTTCTTTTTTTTTAAAGAAATACAAACAATACGAATAACCTGACAATATTTGGAAATCTCCTACCACCACCACACTACGTGGAAAATATTGCTTGTGTCGTGATGGAGGACTTAGCCAGCCGAGGAATTGTGTTGACAACGCCTGGGTGGGAACCGGACACGATGCCAACTCAGCCACTGACCGGTCAATTTCATACATAAGACAAGAGGTTTTCCTAAAGGCCTATATCATCTTTAGGAATGCTGTGTGGAGGGTCTTTCCAAGGAAGGAAAAGAATGGACGTACGACTTGAAGAGATCCTACCTTTCAGGAGGGAGAAAACACAAAAGCCAGCAAATCGTTCTGAGACGTAAAAACAACCCCGTCAATAATAATAATTGGATGATTTGTATAGCGCCGTTTTTGTGAAAAATCACCTCAAGGGCGTTGTACAAATATTTCTTAACTAATTATGTACAAACGGATACAGAAAAACATACTTACCCTGCAGGTCGCTTCAGATGAACACAGTTTTATTAGAAAATTTAAGTATAGAGATGATAGTTTTACAGTTGCTATTTGTTGCTCCTTTTCTATTAATGTTACATTTATTGGACGATTGGTGGCACAGGAAGAATTGGTATTTATTGAAATACTTATAATTTTTAGGAATGGAAAATATTTATAAAATGAATTTTAGAACTGGATAATATTTATAAAATGACCTTAAAAAGCGTAAGAAGTTTTTAATAGATATTAACATCGTGTGGCTTATCGATGCCAAAGGTATCAATGACACTGGTTCTTCCGAGCACCTTTCATTTAATTACCGGTAGAAATTACTTATTTATTTTAAATATCATCAATTATGGATTAACGGATTGCCCGTTTTTGCACACGGTTGTTTTATATCTATGAGCTTCAGACTAGAGGTGGCTACCAAACTCAACTTGCGGTTTCATTAGGTATGTCCTCAGTACTTGTGAACATATATTACATTATTAACTATCAACAAGCAAACGATTCGGAACAAAGTGCCTCCATACTACGTATTACGAATGCACCTCGTTCATATAAAATAAACAAAACATACAATTATTTTATCGTTTCACTAAGATTAAAAAATGAAACTACTTATATGGCGTGTTTAAAAAATGGTATAACAATTAAAGTTATGAGAATAGTTTTCACTTTCATTGTTGCGAGTTAAAACAATTCATCAGGCGAACCAGTTTCTATTTTCGTAAGGCGGTTTTTACTGACATTTTTTTTAAATAACTGCTTCAAAATTGCTACCTCCAGAATTATATATTTACTAAAGTAATTTTTGTGGGAATCTTAATATCCGATGTTGGTTACACTACAAACATTTTAACTTATAAAATGCCAGCTTTAATTGGACAATTGGAAAATAAAGAGCCAAAAATATTGTGTCATATTTTTGGTAGTAAAATTCGTCGCCCACAACACAAACAGGCATATCTCATATCTCATATTTAGCAACTTTTCAGGAGAGCCAAAAAAAACAGGTTTTTTGTCAGATTTTTGTACATTTTATTACAGGTTTGGCTAACGGGGTTGTAATTACCCCTTTTAACAACAACAACAACAAAAAAACAGTTTTTGAATCTTTTGAAAATTTGCTAAATATGAAATACGCCTATTTGTGTTATGGGCGAGGAATTGATAGATATTTTGAAACTTTATAGCTCATGAAGGAAATGAATTTGAATCACCAATCAATCACCAACAAAATCACCAATAAGATCCAGATAATGCAATAGAAAATGTGCAAATTTCATGACGTCAGAGCTCAACAATGTTATTTTAAAAAATTCTACTTTAGACATCAGACAGATATACTGCTTTATAATTAGATAAGCTTAGAATACACCATATATAAATGGTTTTAAAATGAGATAGGTAGGTTACCTTATTATCGGTGACTTAGTGCACAGATGTGTTAAGTGCAATTTTATGTACATACTAATAGAATTAAGTTACCGCTTTTGTGGCGCGTCTCTCAAGAAAATTTGATTAAGAAATAAATTAACAACTTAACCTTCTCCCAACCTCGTGGTACGAATGTGTCGACTATACAACATCTACCAACTGTAGTGGTAAGATTCCAGACATATATTCAGAAATTTACAAAAATTTCTCGAATCTCTTGTTTTCACTTGACTTCACTTAATCCAAACTTTATTTTCTCTTGTTTTATTTGTTTAAAAAATATATATATATGGCGTTTCACCCCCAAAGGGGTGTTATTTTATACATTGCTGCACACCGTTATTGGACGGTTGGTATTTATTATTTGTTATTTATTTGTAATTTTTTATGTTAACCCTCTGCCTGTTGTGTACATCTAAATAAATAAACATTATTTATTTCAAACAGAAGACATTAACACTGATATAAATATTAATTACGTCGCTACTTCTTAAAAATTTTAAATCTACGCTCTATCATAAGAAAGCTACATATTACATAAACATACTGCTGATAGCTCCGGTGTAACATCTTCCTCATTCCCACAAACGACGCATGCATCAAAAAAAGGGGTTATAAAGTATCTCTCAGCGGCAGGACCATACGAGATGCCGTGAAACATTTCTCCCAGTGTTCTGTGCCATGTACGATATGAAATGCACTTGACATATTTGAGTTTTACGTCTGGCTATTTAGAGCTGGCAAAGCGGGTAGATACTTGCTCAAGTGAAAACGGGTGCAATGGATGAGAGTGGTATTCAGTACTCGGTGTTCAGTACCTACCTGGGGGAAGCATTGACATTCGAAGTATCGTAGGGAAAAACAGTGAACCCCGAAGGGCCCAGTCACCACCCACCCCATCTCGCGGGCCACTCGAGATACGCGAGCACTTGCACACAAGCGAGGGAGGGACCAAGTCCGACGAAAAAGGGTTAAAAGCTTTTAAAAGACATTTCAAAACATCCCGAAACCGAGTGCTACGTACAGAATACGCAGATAAATCGTAGAAGGGAAATTATTAATGAAACAACTAGGCGCGTACACCTCAAAAGTGGTGCTCGGATTATTCCGATTACGAATATTGCTAAACAGATTATACCCCACACGGGAAACCTCGAACATAGATTATTCTACCCAACCAAAAAAAAAAATACTATATTGTTTTCGGAGTTTTAAATTGGTTTGTTAATTTATCATTAAACATGTAAATTAAAATAAGTTCCCAGCCTAAAAAATATATCTTAAAAACAATTTTAAGTTTTAATCAGTTTTTAAACATTGTAAAGCATATACATTTTTTTTTGTATGATTCTCCCCCGGGTATTGAAAATTTAATAAGTTGAATACAATTATAAATTATTATGAAGAATAGTCTATGTTCGGTGTTTCAATGTTCGCAAATTATGTATCCAGTGTACGGAATCATCTGTTCGCAATATTCGTGGTGGAAATAGTCGTGGTAGAACACCCCCAACACACAAAATCTTTAATCGTAAAAAAACAAAGAATGAAACAACTGGGCGCGAATGTCTCAAAAGTAGGTACCGTTTTTTTCTAGATAACAAATATTGATATCCTGTGTGGGTGAGGTTTGTGTGAAAAAGTAGGCTGGTACCTAGTTAGAAATTTATAGCAATTTGTATTCAATAATAAAAAATAAACAAAACGGTGTGGGAAGGCAATATTATTATCATGGTGAATGGCTATTTCGTAATGGGAGTAAACCAATGTTAAGTGCGTACGTCTACTTATGTACATCAATATTCAATTGGCTTGCGCAATAGTATATTTTAGGTGGCTACCGCATTCAGAAGTGTTTGTGCCACACTTTTGCAGAATGCTAGTGATCAATTATCATTATTCTATTTTTAAAATTGGAGCGAATTTGGATCAGTTTAGATAAAGAAGGGTTGCAACTACTAAATAGTGTTGCAGAACATTAGCTTCTTATTATTTATTTGAAAATAGGCCGAATATTATGAATTCTGGTCAGACAAAGAATGGTGCAACACTAATAATGTATTTTAGGTACCTACCACGTTCAAGTAGTGTTTGTGCCATACCGCCACACTTTTGCAGAATGCTAAAGCTTCTTATTTGAAATTTGAAGGAATATGTACTGAGTTCAGACAAAGGGATACAATTATTATCTATGATTGGAATGCAACCAGAATTATTAGGGATAATATGATTCTCTGGCTGTTTCCAGCTGTTCGGAATACTAACCTCTGCAATGTAATACTGCTGTCCCTGGGGCAATCAGGTGTCACGTCTCTCAGATGCAAAACAAAGCCCTTCAGGTCAGGAAACATTGACAATAACAAGTCATGATCACGACACACGATTTAGATCCGAATCTGGTATAATGCGGATTATGCCATATCGCAGAACATCACAAGACGAGGCTTCATTTCGACACATTACAAAATAATCATGGCTTCAGTACAAAACATGATCAAGAATTTCTAATGCTATAATAATATTAACCACCATCTTGGTTGTTGATATTTTATGCACAAGTGTGTAAACTTGTTTTTATCTTAATATAATAACAAACACTTTTTTTTAAACTTTTTTTTTAATTTTTTCCTGTCCCCTCTAATCAAAAATAAATAGTCTACCTAACTACTTTAGATTTTCGTGAGCTGTACAATTATGAGAACATGTATTACTGTTAAATTATTATTTTTTAATCTTTTGATAGCTTTTAAAGATTTTGGATTGTAGAATGAGTGCATTCTACAATAATACTCATATTAGTGATAAATCTATGCTCGTAACAATTAATACGAATATCTACTTATGATTTGTGTATTTCTAAAAGTGTAATTTTCTATCTGGTATAATTTTTAATGTTACCGTTACGTTTTTATCTTTTCCTGCCCTTTTGATAAGAAAAAAGTTATTTTCGTTTATGGTTCGTAGATTTTCGTGGGCCTTTTTTTCTATAAAGTGAAGGGGATTGTTTAAATGTCAAAACGAAAAGTACCTACGAGATATAATCGTTGATTCAAGAGTTTTTTTTTTTGTTAACATATGGCAACCTTCGCAAGTCAAAGACATAAGACATAAATAATCAAAATTACCTTTGAAAAGAGCAGGGTAAAAATATTACTGAAGAAATGTATCTAATCAATTGATATAATTATACCTTTTCATAGTGAAAATTCTGATCGTATAATGATATTTTGATATAAATATATATGTAGGTACCTATAGCAGAAATTTACTAGTTATAAATAATTGATTACCTAAACGAATTAAAAATTACTTCTGTATTCAAAAGGGATGCTTTCTTCATCAGGAATATATAGAATACTAAAATATTGATTATCTATTTTTGTTATATAAAAAAATGGATCTAAGAATTTTGTAAAACAAATTTTATAATTAGGTACCCTTTGTTTAAAAAAATAATGTGTTCATCCTTATTTTCATATGTTTTGGTTATTCCCTAAATTGCAATATTCTATTGTTTTTATCAACACATATTGGATATTAAAAAGTATTTACTAAATATTTTTACTCGCTCGGCTCTCAACCCGTATAAAATAACAAAACTGTATTCTAATGAAATAAAATGACTTACCTTAATTTTGAAGTGAGAACGTCAGAATGAACAGCTGTGCTTCAAACTTTAAACAAGCCAGACATATGGAAGTAATGTTTACAATTCAAAACTGGTGATTTCCGACGAAAAACAAAAATAGAATAAATCCAAATTGCACTAGTGAGAGACACGTAAATAAACTCCTAAAGTCAACAACAATACCAGTCAAGAAAGTTTGCTGTCAGTGGACGAAAAATCTCAAACACAGAATTAAATCACTATATCACTCACAATCAATTCAGCGATTGACATTTATGACAGTCCACTAGTAAAGGAAACAATAGGAATATGCCGATTCACTTTTCACGTGCGGATAATAAAGAGATTTATTTTTCAATGTAGTGTTGTGAGAGAACGTCAAAACAGAGCCGGGCGTCAAGCAAAACCAGCACGACCGCATCCGACGCGCGATGGCGTCATACTAAACGCGGGATCACACGCGGTCGATGGGAGGAACGGTAGGTAACGGAATAGTGGAATAGCTTTTGGAGAAGTGTGCAGCGGCCCTCAAGTGTGGGGATATCTTGGGATCTTGTGGTGGTAGACCGGCGCTTGCGCTCTTCCTTCCCGTCTCTTGCCTTCTCGCTGCTTTCTGCCTCCTGCCCAATATTCCGATTATTCTCGTCCCATTCTCCCATTAGGATATCAGCGGGATAACTAACACTGCTTACCGCTTTTTATCTTCCGCACAATTTGCGAGCCGCTGGTTAACTGTAAAAAACAGGTTGTTTTGATTGATGGGAGATGGGAAGTAAGTTTATAATCAGCACTCGACAGATATGGCTTTTTTATATCGGTCAAACAGATGTTTGATAGTTCACCAAAATGAAAAATAATTACTACATATTCGGCTAAAAACATGTTGATCTTCATCATTATTCAATATTACATAATTTATTAGTTATTATCTGAACAATGCCAGATCCTCGTAATATTGCAGGTATAGCTTGGCAAAAAATGTAGACATTGAATAAAGTGGAAGTAAATTTTTCATTACCTTGGCAGCCAAGCTACTCAATTCGTCTTTGAAATTTATTCTACACATAAGAACAATTTCACATTCGAATTTGACAGTTCGTTTAGAAACAATCCAAAACAATATAACGCGATTATATTAACGTTTTTTAAATTTATTATTGATTTGTGAATTAGATTTAGTTTTATTTTTATTTGCCGAGTGAAAGATACTCTCAGTATCGCCCTGGTGAAAGACCACCATTCAGAATTGAAACGTTGCTAGAAATGGCTTTTACCCGTGTTTGGTGACCAGATCTGAATAGCCAGGTATTCCCCACCTTCCTCTTCCCCTTCTCCTTCCCCTCCCCAATACCTTCAGCCTCACAACATTCCCCAATTGGGAATGCCATAGTCTCACTGGCTCCAGACGGTTGGGAGCATTTGGTACTCTTGTGAGGTATTCATATAATTTAACGTAGAGTAACTTCGGGTAATATGGCCTGGTCGGTCAATATGACCCACCGCACTTTTTTCAAAACGTGGAGCGTTGCAAGTGGATTATACCCGCTTTGTAATAACCCCCCACTCCACATGTATTCAGTTTCAGTGTGTTCTTATGATTCGGTGAGTATGCACGAGTCTGTGACGAGCGGAGATCTATTTTTACACCTTTCGATCTTATTTTTTGGTAAGTTTTGAACATCATATTAATTTAATTGCAATACGTATTCTAATTTCAGCTTTAACGGTGTGTTCAAATATCACTAGTTAATGATTGTAACAAATCATTTTGCATGTATTTTATGTCACTTTAAAGTTTGAGGTTAATTTTATAAAACGTCTTTTACGGGTAATATGGTCTGGTAGGCCATATTACCCTCGCACTATTTTCCAATTGCATACTTTTTTTTTTCTTCAGATTATGGCTCCCACTCTTCTAATTTCTATTAAAAAACGCCAAACACGGAGAAAATAATAAACGAGGAAGGCCATTGAAGATGTAAGAAGTAAGAAAATGGGTACACTTAAAGCTTATAAGCAGTACCATGTGCCTAGAACAACACTGAGACGTTTAGTAGTGAACAAAGAAGTACCAGCTGAATTGGTTACATGCGCGAAGTAAGGAAGAAAACCGACTTTGCCTTTTGAGCCTGAGAAATAGCTTGTCATTTACGTGTTGGTAATGGAAACGAAGTTATTTGGCTTAGTAAGAAAAGGTGTCATGAGTTTAGCTTATCAGATTGCAGTAAAAAATGATATCACTCATTCATTTTCTTCCATCAATAAAAACGCTTGCAAAGATTGGTTAAATTCATTTTTAAAACGACATCTTGAACTTTCCTTCCGTCGTCCAACGCGAACTTTATTCGCAAGAGCGAGAGACTTCAATAGAGAGAACAGAAAAATACTCTCAGTAAATTGGTTCTACTAACCGCTTCTCCTACGCTCCCCCTACCCTTCGATTACAACAGCACAAATTTATATTAATCATTTTCATATATCTCCAATTCCGACAATTTTCTCAAGAAAAACTAGTAACGGCAGCCGGAAGGCTGCCAAATCCATAACTGCATCTCCATATAATTCGGAACTTGAAAGCTTATTAAAGAAGAAGGAAGAAAAAATTAATAAGGCTGAAAAGGGGAAAGATTTCACCAAAAAATATGACCAGACCTTCAGCATGTTCCACCTCGGAAGAAGATAGTGAACCTTCCTATGAAGACAGCTCAGATGAAAGCCCCGACAGACGTATTTAAAAAAATGTTAAATGTTTTTACTGTGATTTCTGAGGACTCTAGATGTGAAATTTAGATACAATGTTTTTCTTGTAACCTCAGAGGTTTGCTCATGAAGAATGTACTGGAACAGTGACAAACTATTTTTTTGCCAGTTTTGTACAATTAAATAATTCTAAAGTTATTTGATTTAACTTTAGTAATGGCAAGGTAATATGACTTACTGGTGGGCCATATTACCCTACCATTTTTTAATACGTTGATTCTAAGGGTATTATAGAATAAAAAAAAAGTTGCTTTCTGACTATTATGATTTACTTTGACTGATACAATTTGGCTCAAGAAGAATGTACTGGAACAGTGACAAACTATTTTTTGCCAGTTTTGTACAATTAAATAATTCTAAAGTTATTTGATTTAACTTTAGTAATGGCAAGGTAATATGACTTACTGGTGGGCCATATTACCCTACCATTTTTTAATACGTTGATTCTAAGGGTATTATAGAATAAAAAAAAGTTGCTTTCTGACTCTTATGATTTACTTTGACTGATACAATTTGATACCCGATTAGTTTATTTACTGAAATAAACGGTAAAGATTTTATGACATCATAAACAAAGTGTTTTAATAGCAATGATGCTTATGGTGTGCCATATTACTCGAAGTTACTCTATAAATAAATGGATTTAAAAATTTTAGAAATACAAAAAAATCGCTTTTCTATGTAATTACATATCCTCCTTGAAAAGCGTTAACTAATATAAAAGAGTTGTCTTAGAATCATCTTCTTTCGGAAAGTACAACTAATTTCTGAAGACCGTTTTTTTACATTAACACAGGAGGCCCCGACGAAAATAATTTCCCTCACGGTCTTTCATCTTTGGGATTGCTGTGTGGAGGTTTGGTTAAAGTAAAAAATATGCATTTGGAGAATTGTGTTTTTAAATTTTACTTTAAATTTCCTATGAGCCATCTCGGTGTTGTCATTTAAAACCTTTTAAACGAAAGCAGCGCCCTCCATTTTGTCTACTTTTAAAGTCAGACTGTATTGCTTGGCATTTAATTGTAGATATTTATTATTTTGGAACTGCAAAATGTCATTACTATGGCAACACCCAAGTTACTCACTAAAAATCTTTGAAATATGTTCATCACGTTCAGATGTTATCACTTGCATTTGACAGTTCGTTTTTTAAAAAAAAAAAAACAGAAACGAAAACAAAGACAAAACATCAAATTTTATTTTTTATTTAAGATTTTGATCTGTGACTTTAATTTTGTTTTTGCTTTTTTTATTTATCTAGCATCTAATACATGGTTATTTCGATAGATACATGGAATTGCAGAAACACAAAAAATCGCCTATAGGCCACTTGCACGCATTTTATAACGGCTTGGAAAAAAATCGTGTGGATAGAAAGACAACGAAAATGTTACAAAAAAAATTATAATCTTATAGTTTTTTAATAATAAAATGATCAAATCCGTTTTTTTTTAACTCGTGACATCGCTAAATAAAAATGTCCGTCTCGCGATTTCTTTGTTTATTTTTATTAAATTCCACACTTTTTCTGTATTCTATGATATCGGAAAAGCTATAAACATAGTAAAATTAAATTATGTTCCATCAATTATTTAGGCCATGGGTCGGCAACCTTTTGTTGTAAAGGGGCCAAATATTTTTCATGGGGATCAGTGCGGGCCGCACTTGCAGTAGGTATACCTACAATATTTATGTACAAATATTTTAGTTTTAAAAATAAAACGCTAAGTCTATATTTTAACGACATTTATTGTATTTAATAAAGTCAATGAGATTTTTGTGATTGCATTTGACTTGCAAGTTTTTTATATTAACTAACTAACTAACTAACCATCACGCCGTTTCCCCGCAGGGGTAGGCAGAGAGGACGGACCGCCAAACAACTCGATCTTGGCATACACTTCTTGCTTCATTCACATTTTTATATCAGTTTGCATTTTTGAAGTAGAGACGCGTAGTATTGCGTCTAAATGTGAATTCGATAACCAAGAACAGTGTTTGTTTTTTCGATAATTCAGAATTGAAAAAGTTTGCTCACAAATATATGTACTACCAAACGTAGTAATTATTTTCTGAGCAAACCTTTTTAAATCCTTGTAGTTTTCAGAAGGGAAACTCCCATAGAAATCCACCAAATGAGTTTTTTCCTTAAAAGCCATTTTAAGTGTGTTATCACTTTGCAAATCTATCACGTTGATTTGCAAATCGCTTGGTACATTACCGATATCTACTGCAAAGGGGTTTTCGAAAATCTCCATCTTAAGTGAGAACTTTTTGAAATCAGCAAACCGGTTTTCAAACTCAGTTTGTAGTTGCATTAATGCACTTTTCATTTTAGTATTTTGCCAAACAAAATTTATTCCAGCTTCTTCTACTGCTTTCTTGCAATTTGGAAAATGATCGAGTTTCCTTTCATCGATATGCTTGATAAATAATGTTAGTTTCATTTCAAATGATTTAACAGCTGCATACATATTGCATATCAATTTATTTTCCCCCTGAAAACGTGTATTGAGTATATTCAGTTCGGCAGTCAAATCAGTTAAAAACCCAAGATCTACAACCCACTGGTGGTTGGAAAGTTCGTGTATTGCCTTTCCTTTCATTTCCATAAAGTTACAAATTTCTTTCCTCAAATAAAAAAATCGTTGAAGTACTGCTCCTCGGCTTAGCCATCTTACTTCACAGTAATACATCACGTCACCATATTCAGCATCCACATCTTCCAAAAACTTTTGGAACTGGCGGTGAGTAAGCCCATTTTTTCTTATAAAATTAATAGCAGATACAACGGTATCCATTATTTCTTTCCACGATAAAACTTTGCAACACAATGCTTCTTGATGGACAATACAGTGAAATGTAAATGGAACTTCCGATCCAAAGTCTTGCAGTTTGCTGTTGACTCTTCCAACAACACCTTTATTATGACCGCTCATATTTTTTCCACCGTTCGTGGTGATGCTAGTTAATTTATCCCAGCTCAAGCCACACGAAATCAGAGCTTGGTCCAAGTGGTGAAATAAATCCTCTCCCTTTGTAGTTCCTTCGAGACTGCACATTTTTAATAACTCCTCATAAATAGAAAAGTTTTCGTCAATTCCTCGTACAAATATAAGGAATTGTGCCGTATCCGACACGTCCGTACTTTCGTCCATCGCAAGAGAGAAGTAAGTAAAATACTGCGCTTTATCCTAAAGTTGTTCACGCAACTTAGCACCCAAATCTTCAGTGCGTCTGGTGCAAGTTCTAGCAGAGAGACTAACGTTTTCAAACATTTTTTTCTGTTCCGGGCATACTTCCTCCGCGATAGCTAAGACACAATCTTTCACAAGTTCACTGTCGGTAAATGGGCGACAATGCTTTGCAATTATCTCTGCTACTTTGTAGCTGGCACGAACAGCTGATTCGCTTTTGTCTGTTACAACTTTAAAGGTATTCTGCTGATTTTTGAGTGACGATTTCAAGTTAATGTTTTTTTTTTCGAGATTCCCCTTCAAGACACTCAAATTTAGTTTTGTGCTCAATATCATAATGTCGCTTCAGGTTATATTCCTTTACTACGGAAATACTCTTTTGACAGATTAAACATAGTGGTTTTTCTTTAAATTCGATAAAAAAATATAAATTTGTCAATGCTTCATTAAAAATCCGTCTTTCATCAACGATCTTCCTTTTTTTAGAAGCCATCTTGGGTGTATAAATCTGCAACAATACAGAAACATAAAAATATGTATTTATTTTTACGGAAAGAGTCATAGTTTTGTCCTATATAAAATCCTTAAATAAATACTCCCCCAGTGAGCAATATTTTTATTCAAAAAACAAAATCGTAAAATTTATGTCAACTATACCTAAAGTACACCTTTATTGACGAGTAAACAAATACTATCGTTGTGAAAATTTTAAAATCAATAATTATTAGCCTGAAAAACTCCATACGCATTGAAAATATCTGCCGAGAAAGAATAAATAACGCTGACGGGACTCGAACCCGCAGCCTTCTGACTGCCGGTCAGATGCTCTCGCCATTGAGCAACGTCGGCTTATTTCCATTCCGCCAAATAACTAAATATGTACAAGTATTTATTCATTCAACAGTCATTGCTTTTTTTTTCAACAATTATTTCTTATTAATTTTTTCACCTGAACCTACCAACTTTATTTTTTTGTAGAAAAGGCAATTGTAACTTCGAGTCCAATCGGCGGTATTTATTCTTTCTCGAAAGGTATTTTCAACGTGTATGGAGTTTTTCTGGCTAATAATTATTTCTTATAAAAATTTAATATCCATAGTGCTATGCATTTAAAATTGCCTTTCCTACAAAAAAAATAAGTTGGTCGTTTCAAGTGAAAAAATTAATAAAAAATAATTGTTGAATAAAAAAATACTAGTAGTAGGCGGGATGAGAATAAGCCGACGTAGCTCAATGGCTAGAGCAACTGACCGGCAATCAGAAGGCTGAGGGTTCGAGTCCCGTCGGCGGTATCTATTCTTTCTCGGAAGATATTTTCAATGTGTGTGGAGTTTTTTAGGCTAATAACTATTGCTTATAAAAATTTCATATCAATAGTGCTATGCATACAACCATATCTTAAAAAGTTAATTATTGTAAAAAATTAAATAATATCCGACAAGTATATATTTCACCAATAAATGTAGATCTCATTCGTCTCGACGCCACCTAGTGGGGAATTAAGCATTTACAATTACCTTTCCTACAAAAATTAATAAGCAACAATTGCTGAATGAAAAAATACAAACATATATTGAGTTATTTGGCGGAATGGGAATAAGCCGACGTAGCACAATGGTGAGAGCAGCTGACCGGCAGTCAGAAGGTTGCGGGTTCGAGTCCCGTTGGTGGTATTTATTTTTTCTCGGAAGCTATTTTTAATGTGTATGGAGTTTTTCAGGCTTATAAAAATATTACATTCATAGTGCACCTCGTCTTAAAAAGTTTATCGTTGTAATTTTTTTTTAAACTGTCGTAAACTCATGGATACTTTAATATTTCATTGTTATATTCATTACTTGTTATGTTAGGAATTATATTATTATCAAGCAATAGGTAGGTACTTACCAAAAACACTAAGAGAATTCACAAAAACAACAAAACAGATTTTATAAAAAAATAAAACTTGCAGCGAATGTAAACGCCGACGTGGGTAGGTAGTTAGCGCAGCGCGAGCGAACGAGTAGTGTTACTGGCGGTCCACAACGGAATGATGCGAGGTGCGTCTTGCCTTCCTTCTCTTTCCCCCCGCTCCCCATTCGCTCCTCCTTCGCTATCCCTTCGATCCCGTTCTCGCTTCCTTTCACTCGATTGTGTATAATATCGTCCGTCATGTGCGTTGCGGCGAGAATCTTGCGGGCCGCACCAAGATGTCTGCGGGCCGCAGGTTGCCGACCCATGATTTAGGCAATAATAATATTTTTCACGCGTCTTGACACATAAATGACACTGTTTACATGTGTATCTATTGTTTATTGATGTGTTTTTATTATGAACTCATATTGTTAATTGACACACATATTACTTTTACGAATCTTGGACCCTTAGGTTGTTATATGAATCCATGACAATAAATAACATAGTATTTAACATCCTCCCTCTAGCAATAAAACCATTACAAAGTTAACGGACTTCAAAAGAAGTATTAAGATATGGATTATGGACACGGGAAGGAAGAATATAGATATGATGTCGTAACCTAACAGAGTTTAGCGGTCACGGTATGTTTTCTCCTAGATTTTAGAATTTTTGCATTATAATTTTCCTGTAGTAATATTTTGACATAATTACGAAAACTTACATAAAAAATTGAACAATCTTACAAAAAACTTCACCTATTGTATAATGCATACGTAAAACCATGTGCAAAGTGAAATTAGAACGGGGTACCCCAGTAAGGTCACATTTTTTGCGCCTTTGTAAAACATTATGAAATAAATAAATAAATACAAAATTTGACAGATGCCAGATGTTAAAGTGAATCGACTAATCAGTATAACGGCCAGGGTGCAAAGTTTAATAGAATCAACCTATATATATATATATACAGAAGTATAATTAAAATCTGAGAAGTAGGATAATAATGTATCAACCAAATATCAGTCAAAACCTTTTAACTCTGAAGTGTGAAAAAACTATTTACATTCCTTTCTATAATACAAAAAGGACGGCACATCTAACCAACTTAAATATAAGGTTCCACAACAATACTTGCAATCCTGTTACATGCCACAATTGTACAGAAATGAGTTCAGGGAATTCAGTTACATATTTAGGTATTATAATAGATAGCCAACTCAAATAGATTTATCATGTACAAAAGCTTGCAAGTAAATTAAGGTATTTAACCTACACGTTTAAACGTTTGAATAACATAGTTGATATCAATATAATGAAAATGGTATACCATGCACTGGTGCAATCATCAGTACCTTAGAGAATAATCGGATGGGGGGGAATTTATAATACTTACGTTATACCACTCAAAACATCTCAAAAATGAATACTAAAAATAATGTTACATAAAGAAAGTACCTTCCCCTCCATACAATTATTCCATAAGGCTGAACTGATAGATGTAAGAAAAATGTATTGTCTACAGTGCCTAAAATATATATTTTCAAGAAAAAAACTAAAATCTCTTTAGTAACAGAATAAATAACGTACCTTTGTGTAAAACTAGGCTAGCGTATAGACATGCTTTTTAAAAAAGCAACTATTCCAGACATACTGCATGAGGTTTTACACTAGCGAACTATGGACAAGATATACACAAGCCGTCATGGATACATTCCGAGTACAATATAACCACGCTTACAGGGTGCTGTTCGGCCTCCCTTGGCGATGCAGCGCCTCGTAGATGTTCGCATAGGGAAGGGTACATGGGTTTGCTGCTTTGATGTGCCACAGAATAGCCGGGACGAGTCAGCGCTACCGGAGATCGGAAAACACTCTTGTCCAGGCCGTCGCCCAGTGGCAGGGCGCGCCCCTACATCGTAGACGGAGAAATTCCCTCAGGCCACTGTAGCATAAGTGCTGAATATGTTAATTTAATTTTAATTTAAATTTATTTTTTATATCCCATTTCTACATCATGTAATTTTTTATTATTTTTTAAATGTGTTCTTTTTATATGGCAGACAGAGTATTGCACTCACCGCTTTGTTCTGCTGAAATAAAGACATTATTATTCTTATTATTTTATTGCTCCTAAAATTTATAATTTACTATCTGCATAATGTAAGTGTCCAAACATATCGTCTTTAAACACATACAAAAATGTTTTAAAAAACTGGATTAAAACCAATTTTTCCTGCTATAATTGTAGATTTTCCCCATTTTCTTTTCTTTTTTTTCTTCTTTTTCTTCTTCTTATTTAACTTGCCTTCTACATCCGTGTATATATATAAATACGTTTTTTTTCTCTCAACAAAAAAATAAAAAATAAACAAGCATAATTTCATTTTATCTGGTTTTCTTTTACAATTTTATAGGTATTATACAGTTGTTCCTTTGAAGCGGAAACTCCCTTAATTTGTGAACTTGTAAATATATAGATTGGGAATATAGATGTGTATGTGTGCATGTGAGTGAATGTATGTAAACAGTTATACAAATTTAAAAAAACTGATTCCTTGAAAAATGAAACTCATTTTTTTAATACCACTAACTGATACCAGGTATACCCACACATTCGACTTGCCTATGTGGGATTTTTTTATATATATATATATATACAGTCCACGTAGGTTTATGTAAATGTGTTCAGATGTATATATAATTGAATATCAAAAAAAATGTATATATATATATATAAATGTTTATAACCCTTGTACCCTGCTTACGTGAATGTATGTATCAATAAATTTATTAATCAATAAAAAATAAATAAAATATATCAAACATCAAAGAAGATTAAGGCATGTTTGTACAAGAATGCTCGACTGTTCAAAATTTTACATAAACCTTATAAAAACCAGCCTTTTTTTTGAGATTTGGTCCTTCCAACTTGTTTTTAATATGTTTCATACTTTTAACAAACCTACCCCCCTTTTCGTGTTTACTTTCCTCGTTCTTAAGACGTTTAATTTAAAACTTAATAGTGATTTTTCTATTATGCATTGGTAGCTAGTATTTGTTTAATGATTAACAAGCTGATTTTATTGTAAAATATTTGGATTCATTAAAACGGCTTGTCTAATGACGTTGAACATTATAATGATCAATAAGTTGTATAACGAAAAAATAATTTTATATATTATATTTTTGGTATGCCTCATTATCATTATTCTCCTCTGCCATTCGTCTGGAATTCGTCGTTTTTTTTTTTTAATTATTTTTGGCTTTTAATTTATCTTTTCGCACTCATAAATTATGTCGGGTCTTTCCGGTTTATAAGAAAATGTTCCGATTTTAAAATCAAAATTTTCAAAAAATCGCCACGGCTTCAAAAATACGTAAAAAAATATATAGTACAGAAGAATGTCTTAGAAAGCTTGAACTGATTTTTTTTTAAAGTGATGCAACTGGACTATTATCTTCCTTGCAAAGCCATAGTAAATAAAGTTAAAATATAAAATTATCTTAGAATATGATGTAGAATCATCTCCTTTCAGAAAGTACCACTAATTTCTGAACACCGTGCTCTTGGACCATTGCGTTTTTTTTTTCAAATTATGATTTTCCATGATCCATCTTTGTGTTGCCATTTAAAAAATTTAAACGATCGCGGCGCCCTAAATTTTTGTATACTTTTAAATGTCAGACTAGTAAATACGTTTTTTTAAATCAATTTCAATAAAGAATTAATTTTATGTACCTATAATTTTTTTTAATATTTCTATGTATAGTGTAATTAGTTGTTATTAATTTCGTTTAATCACGTTAATACACGAGATAATATAAATACTCTTCTTTCTTCTATGGCTAATACAAAACAATAAATGCTTTTTTAAATCGTTTTATTAATGCTTTGTGCATGCTAGTATTTTATTGCGAATCTCAAAAATTATTCCACATTATATGTGTCATACATATACCATTAATTAATTAATTAGCAGTGGTTGAAAATCAATCAACAAAAAATCACTCATAACAAGTGGGGGAAACATTTTTTTTATATAGTTCTTATTCAGGTGGTAATTGCAGATGTTCAAAGAAATCATATAATAATAATATATAAAATAAATTGAATTCATAACAAAATATAAAATTATACAATTATAAAATTATAAAATGATCATATTATAAAATTATTATTATATTATATTATAAAATTATAAAATTACAAAATTATAAAATTATAAAATTAATAAATTATAAAATTTAAAATTATTAAGATTTTCATTCTAGTTTACTCGAATGATAAATTCATCTTATCAGATGTGTTTAAATGTTTTTCTTTTTGGTAAAGGAACATATTAAGAAAAGTTTTATTTACTGAAAAGCTAAGCAAATTAATTTTCCCAGTTTATAAGTAATTGTGGAAATAATGAAAAACATACCATAATAACTAGGTATCTGGTTAAAAAAAAATAATACGAGGCTGTAATATTTTTTGCACGTCACTGGGTTTTTAGTGTTATTTTTTTAAAGTAATTTTCTAATCGTTAAATAAGAAAAAAATAATGTTAAAATCTACTGCGAGACGAAATAAATTCGTGAATGACGCCCGGTAGCGTATTTACATATCATTTCAGTCCCGGTGACAATTGTAGCCTTTGTGCATAATCTGTTACACGACCTATACCATTTCAGTCACGGTGATGACTGAAATGGTAAAGGTTTTGTAACTTAATATTATGTAGCAAATATTAACAGTCACAAAATTAGTTGAATTGATAACTCATGGGAATGCAATATTGTTGGTATGTATTTAAATAAATAAAAAGAAAGATAATTTTTAGAAATTTGATTTCGGTATGCGTTCTGAGGAAATGTGAAAAAATCTGTTCAGTACTAAAGATGTTACAAATGATAAAAACCATTAAAAATAATAGTAGACAAATAAATTAGAAAGTACCACTGCCGTGGTACATACTTACATATTAAAAGTTCAATAAAACTGTAAGCAACTTTGAATTATGTGCGAGGTGCTTTCATGAGTGGAAGAGGGTGTATGGATCAGATCTTCTCATTGCGCAGAGAAGTTACTTGAAACAAAACAAAATAGAAACTTTCCTTGCCTTTGTAGATCTACAAAAAGCATACGACCGAGTTGACAGAAAAAAATATATGGAAGGTATTTAAATTATCTAAGTATGAAGTGAATACGAATCTTATACAGGCAATCGTGTCTCTGTACGAGGGAAGCGTTGCATATGTCAGGATGAACGATGATTTTACGGTGTGGTTTGACATCACAAAGGTGTTAAGCAAGGCTGTGTAATGTCACCGTAGTTATTCAATCTATACATGGATAATTGTATGCAAGAATTGAAATAAGTGGGCTTGGGCGCGAAAAGAGTAATCTGAAAGTATGTTGCCTGTTATATGCTGTTGATGCGGTGCTGATTGCTAACAGTATGGAAGAAGGACGAACAAAGTATGTATTAACCGGTATTGACCGGTCATTGGCTGAGTTGGCATCGCGTTTGGGTCTCACCCAGGCGTCGTGAGTTCAATTCCTCGGCTGGCTAAGTCCTCCATTACGACAAAAGCATCATCTTCCACTTACTGTGATGGTAGTAGGAGATTTTCAAATATTGTCAGGTTATTCGTAACCAGGGAATATTTGTCTTTCTTTAAAAAAATTAATTAAGAGTGAGCTAATGATGAATGTAAGTAAGTCTAAAGTCATGGTATTCGAAAGAGAGAGAGAGAGTACGAAAACAATGTAATTTGTGTATTTGGGAAGTATGTTTACGAGAGATGGAAAGACTGATAGGGATATTGAAAAAAGAGTGTGTAATATGCAGGAAATTATATTAACGGGGGACTGAACGCGGTTAGCGCTAACAAAAAATTTCCGAAGAAGCGAAGCTAGCAGTCCACAGTAGAATGCTGATACCAACTCTGATAACCCTGATGTATGTATGGCAGTGAGGCATGGAACTGGGGGAGGAAGGATGAAAGTAGACTGAATGCCTTAGAAATGAGATCTCTGAAGCGAATGTGTGTAAACCATGTATGATCGTGTGGCATATATGGCACGATCAAGTGAATCAAATACGCGAGTCAGGCCATGTCAGAAGTTGGAATAACATAAGAGAATGTATGAGACGATTTATTTAATATCAATGGCACAATTATACCGTAAACAATAAATACATGTCACAGTTAATTACAAGCATAAGAATATAGCACAAATAATTTTAAAAGGTAACTATTAAATGTTGCATTAGGTCGTACAATGACATTAGAGAGTGTACATATAAAGAATAAAAATTCATGAAGGATATAAAAGTAAAATATATGCGTACATATAAAACATATAGTAAACTTAAGTTAAATTAATATTGATTGTATGAATGTGAATGAAGCAAGAAGTGTATGCCAAGATCGAGTTGTTTGGCGGTTCGTCCTCTTTGCCTACCTCTGCGGAGAAACTGCATGATGGTTAGTTAACTTTTATCATCAGATTATATCATATAAGTAATAATATCCGATATATCTGGGTATTTGGTTCGTTGAAAGAGTTTTGAACATTTATCAAACATGACGATTGAAGTGATGAATATCTATAAAATAATAATCATTGTTTCATTTATTTACTTTATGCACATAAGGTTGTTGAATAATGTATCGAGTATTTTTTCGTTCGCCATATTAGGTTTCCTGTGCATTCTGGAAGATTAGTACCTACCCATTCTGTTTTTTTTTTTAATATTTGCCACAAAATTAATCGCCATATTTACTTTCAAAATACAAAAAAAGTATAAAAGAAAGTGTATTTTTTGTACCTATTGATAATGAAGTATTTTTCATTGGTTACATTATTATTTTTTATTTAGTCATTTTATATCACGCAATCCTCTAAAAGAAATCATTTTCAATGACTAAATAAAATGTTACAATAAACCCAATCTTCTTCATGAAATCAATCTCATGAACATCCATCCTATAGGTACGTACTTACTTACGATCGATCGCTCGGCAAATATTTTTGAAATAGTGTGTAATTTGTAGAGAGAATAATTTATGTGAGTCACAGTGTTTTGTAAAATTGAGATTTCCGTTTCAAATTTGTATTTCATAATTTTTAAAGGAAGTATTTATTTTGTGAGATTTTGCCTGAACAACCATCTGGCGACTTTCAACAAAACTAATTCCACCTGATGGAATTGCAGGAAACCATTTCAAAGCGTCATCTACTGACATGTCAAAAAACATCTGATTTCTTTTAGAGGATTGCGTGATATTCTACGTAAATTAACAACAATCGTTTGGTTGCGTGGGTAAGAAGCTGTCAATTCTTGTATTTGTAATGTATTTATATTTGTCTGGACATTTTATCACTCGGTAGAAATCACTGAAGTGTTATTCGTTTCAATCTCAACAATTGACACGTTCTTTCTCTATAACTTCTCCGGCAGTGCATCTTTTCGTCGGCTTCAGTTTTAGTAAGATGTAATATTTTCAGGACATTCGAGCCATCCGATGTTTTCATAATAACGTAGTTATGGATTCTTCCTTCCTGCCTGGGTGGCTAGGATCCAAGTTAAATGTCGGTGATAGCCCTAGTAAAGGCAATGTAGCAGCTAGTTGGCAATGGAGAGAACTTGGGATGAATCCTAGAGGTTCGGCTTCCAATTCTAGGATACTTCAAGAGGCTGCCGAAGATCATCTTGTCAACAAAGCACAGCTCAGTGAAAGGGTAAGTTTGTCTCTTTATTATGTTTTATTTGAAACCAGTTGAAAATTTTAGACAGTTCTCTGACACACGACAAACGATGTTTTGTCTGTCAGATTTTCTCGAAATTTCTATAAAATCCTGCTGAAAATTATGCAATGTCTTTTATATTTAGGATACTATACCCAAATCATGTATTTTGTTGTCTAAGAAACACATTTGTTGAATAGTCAACAAATAAATGTCAGAATTACCTACCTGATTCATTTCTCCCTTCTGTTAGATTTTTAATATTTTTGTTTGCATCTACCAGTATTACAAGTTTTATATACCATCGTTCACTGTATTATCATACGCTAGCCACAAAATGAGAAGCCTAATAATGTTCTTATTTGAATATCAGATCGCTGATCTTTCGCTCGTTTTGTATATGAACATTTTTGTCCGTGTAGTTTTCAATACAACATTATTAAGTTAAAAGGAATACTATTTCCATTGTACCCTGGATTGTAACGAGGGTGTGGTCAGGGTTGCATTCTATTCGGATACAGATTGTCTTAACAGTAATTTATTATTCTCGTGTTTCCACGTAATTTGTTTTTCTATTCATTTTATGAACATGCTATGCCTTTCACTGAGATCCATGTAAAATATTCTAATATTTCTCCTTCGTGAACATATTGACCATGATTATACCAATTTATTTTCATTTTCTCCTTAAATATATATAATGTCTTTTAATCTTTTAAAATAATTATATTTTATGTTTGACTATTACACCTTTTATCTCAAGGCGAAAGTTATTTCTGGTTATTAAAAACTAAAACAGAATCCTGTTTTTCCCTCACATTTGTTTCTCACAGCCCAGTCCATTGTTTTAATCTTAGTATAGCCAGCAACCATTTAAAGAAGCAGTAAATATTCCTTATCCTTATCCCTGCGGCTAAATATTTTATGCACTCTCACTATAAACAATCCATTGTTTTAAAATTGCTGCCTGGTGAGATTGTTGGAACGTATTGAAAAGTCACCAATTGAATAGGAAAACAGTGATTTTCATGCCTGGTGTAGGAACAATAATTCATTCATAACCTTTTTACTTCAGTACAGGAAAATCATTTTAAAGACCACACATTTGAATGTATTTGTGCGCACCGATAGTGGTTCAAACTAGTTTAGAACACCTGCCCGCAGTCCCCTCTTACCCCGCAGTAGTCCTACGATGCAGTACACCACCACACAAGCAAGAGTCTCTTTTAAAAATTATTTGCCTGTGTGCTTGACACAACATGACAAAGTTAAATGGTCTTTGGGCATAACCTGATGGATTTGCATTTTGGTTTTTTTTCTTTTAAGTGTAAAAATATGATTACTGACACATTTATTTTCAATTGGTAAAATCCTGACATCTGTATTTAATTTGAAAACACCCACAACACCATGATCATGTGATAATATGTGAACAATCATAATGGTTAGTTGGACCAAAACATGTCAGAAGATCTTAACTCTTAGATCAGCGACATCATCTGCTATCGGAAAGTTGACAGAACCTAAACACGACCCAAGCACTAAGTTTGGTAATTGTGCTTTCGGAGTAGCCGGCCCTAAGGTATGGAATAAACTCCCTATAGAATTGAGATGCATAACCAGTCCGTCAGAATTTAGAGCTAAACTAAAAACTCACCTGTTATACTCATTTCTATTAATTTGTGAACACATACATATAGATGTAAATTATTACATAAATTATGTTGTAAAGCACCCTTGAGATGATTTTATCACGAAAACGGCGCTATAGAAATAATACATTTATTATTATTTATTTATTATTATTATTATATGAAGATACGTTTTGCACTTATTAGGTTATGCCCAAACACCACCGAGTTAATTATAGATAATTTTTGTTATTTAATAATTACTATGTTTGAGTTTTGAACCTTCTTTTTGAAAATTGTGTTATTTTTTGACATTTCAAAGCTCCATAGCCCATCATTGAAATGACATTGCTAGCTGAATGTATTTGCATTGAAAAGCTGACAAGTGTCACAGTTCATCGTTTAAGGTTTTTACTGTTTTCTACCTACATGCTGATTTTCTGCTTTTTGGTTAAAATATATTTAAAATTCTAGGACTTTATTACAATTCTGCCCTATTATCATTTTGTGTTTTTCCATATCATAAAAGATAGTAAATTATCACGATCTTGCTTATAATTATTGTATACTCTTCCTGATTGCTGTACGGTGTCATAAAATACTATTTTTTATTACATATTTTTTGTATCACAGTTAAAAATTCTGTACTCACTACGGACAAAACTGAAGAAAAAATGATTATTTTGTCTGTCATAATTAAGTGTTTAATTATTCAAAATTCTTCATGTTTATTAGATTAGTCTCTATGCATCATCGCAGTGAATCCATCACTGTATATTGCGTCATCGTGATACGTCATTTGATGGCAGCAATAATCGGTAGACATAAAATCAGATTTTTCCAATGCGTACAAAAAGCGTCCAATTCAGTAGTGGTCAGTCAGTTTCTAACTGCAATCAGAGCAAGACAGTCAATTAATATTTAGTGCACAGTCAAAAATTTAAGTTCCTTTATTTACATTAAGGTATAAGTCACTTAAAAAAGCACAAAAACGAGTTGACTGTCATAATTTTGCCGTAAATGCATTTTTGTGCATTTCGGTACACTGTTTTGGGTACTTCCTGTTTATTTTCTTTATTACACATTTATAAAACCATAGACATATCTCTAGCTAACCAATGTCTGACCTTTTTTAACCTCAGTTTTTCTGTACCTCCATAACTGTGTTTAATATTATTTTTTATTTCCTTTTCAGTGCTGTGAGTTACCTGGAATTCCAAAGTCAACATTCTTGATGGTCTTTAGTCCGGATGGGTAAGCCCATTCTCTTAGTTTTAATTATTTTATGTATGTTTTATTTGCCCTAATCAAAATGATATAAATTAAAAAAAAAAAACCGTTAGTAAACATGCTGTGCATGAAAGTGGGTTGCACATGAAAAATAAACATAAAAAAATAGCGACACAGAAATGACAATTTTTCTTTCTGAATGAAGGGTCAATAGTTTATTGCAATATTACGAGTATGATTATCTTACTAGCAGATATGGTGTTTTATTTTTTTTATGTAATTTTTTAAAAACTAAATTTTAAGCCATTTCTTTACTGGGGTAGGCAGTGATGATGGAATACCATGAAAATCTGGCTTTACACATACTCTGCTTTATTAACACATCTAATATAAATTCTGTTCTGTTTTACCGACTCTTGGTATGACCCAACTCAAGTATTTGATCTTATTAATCGTGCCGTATCCTCGGTGATTCATAATTTTTGTTCCTTTCACTCTGCATGTTATATATTCTCCTGACACTCTTTTCTCTGTCCATCTCCTCTACATATTCAAACGATCTAAGCATCTCTTCCTTAATTTTGTTAATTATAATAATATCTGTTATTATTTTTGGATGACCACATTCGTAATAGTCACACATTGTTTTACCACACACATCAGGGATCTCATTTCTACTACTTTCGGTTCATAATATTTTATTTAACTTTTTAAATTTGTAATTATTCATTAATAATTTCTATCAAACAAGCTATGAAACCATTTAGTAGGTATTTGATTTGCTGTGTTGTATTGCTAATGTTTATTATTCATATAAAATTTTTCTTCTTCTAGTCCCCTCTTCTTTGGTTATGTTTGTTCGGTTCTCCTTAGGTTGGTAATTAAAGAGAAACATAAACATAATTATATTTTAAATATAACACTCACTTTGTTATTACACGACTTTATTATATTTTAACGTCAACCCCGGTTTTGCTTAGATCTAGCTTTGTCAGGGTAATTATAATAACTAAAGAATAATACAGAGTTATCGGTTATATATAGGTACAGAAAACAGTACAATTAGACAGTATATACTATAAAAAAAAAACAATATATTAGAGGGAGGCAACAATTTATTAAATGGTATGATGTGTAAGAGGGAGACAATACTACAGATATATTACAAAGAAATGGTAAATAAAACAGTGGACTTTTCCATGGACAATCTCTCCACAATGTTTTAACATTGTTTTTGTTTTATGTAATATGAATTCTACATAGGAGGCCCTGAGGCTTCCCTCGGAGTCATCTTTGGGGATGCTGTATAAAGAATCTTTTTAGGGACAGGAAGAAGTAAACCTGTTATAGGAAGGAGGAAACACAAAAGCCGGTAAATCATTCCACAGCGTATCTGTTGAACACCAAGAATGAGTTATAAATTGACTCTTTCTCATGCTTAATGTACAGCACACGTTCAGCGTGTCTCAGTTGTGCATCAGTCTCAAATGGATCAATATTACTAATTCTTTGGAACACCTTTCATTATAACACTGGTAGACCAAACACAGCATTCTCATTCAGCATTTTCAACATTTAAAATTGCGATCCTTCTGTTAAGATAGGAGTATTTTTAAAATTCACTCTCTGCCAATTATTAAGATCACCATCGTCATTTGTTCTAGCTTGTTTATTTGCTCCCCAGCACCAAGGTGGCCTCCACGCACGGTAACCACAAGATCTACGTCAGCGAATTGTCCAGTGGCAAGCACGTCAAGACTCTGAGCGGCCACCCACGCACCCCCTGGTGCATCGCCTTCCACCCCTCGCACCCCCGGCTCCTCGGCTCAGGGTGTCTTGGTGGCCAGGTTCGCGTCTGGGATTTGAGTGTGAGTCGATATATCAGCTTTTATTATTATAAAAAGAAAATTGGAAAGATCCTTCCCTTGCGTGGCTTCATTCTAAATCCATTTTATAAACTATTTATAATCCGGTTGTTTCATTTGTGGTATAACTAGAGTAGTGGTTTAAAAACTATAATCATTCAGTTGTTTGATTGAGAGCAACGACTATTTAAAATTAGGGGCATGCGTTGAATACATATATTCAAATGGAAGGTTTTAAAAGTTTGAATGGTAATAAATATATATATATATATATACATTTTATTAATAATTATATTTTCCCTCATCTTTGGTGATGCTGTGTGAAGGATTTTTTTTAAGAAAAGGAAAGAGAGGAAGTTTTGGGAAGGAAAAAGGTATGAGGAGTGGTTAGGAATCTGGGGGTCAGTGTGTTTAAGAGTGATGGACGTATGAATCCATCTCTCCCACTGCAGTTCAAGGTGATGGGTTGAGAGTCCAGCTGGAGAGGTCAAACGGTCTCCTTATACCGGCCCTCCACGCAATTGGTGGGTAAAGGCAACCTGGAGAATACTCACTCCATAAACCCGGGTACCCTACTAATATGAAGTTTTGGCAAAATTTACTTAGATTTTAACAACCTGTTTTGTATACCACGATGAAACAGCCGGGTCTAAGTGTGTTTATATCTTGCTAATCATTGAAGTATGTTCAATATCTTGGATTTCCTTGTAGACAGCAAAAATTGTAGAAGCAGAACCACTAAAGTCCCTTCATATTTATTTTGTACTGAATCATGTCAATTATGTATATCAAATAGAATCCATAATATCTGATGACTTGTTATTTACTTATTATTTAGTTACTATAATACCTTATTTATTATGAAATCTTTCAGGGGGGCAGTGAAGTTTGGACTGTCAGTGGCAAGACGGTGATAGCCTCCATTGCATTCCATCCTCGTGACCGATTATTGGTCATAGCCACATACAATGAGCTTTACTTTTGGGACTGGGTTCACCCCCAGCCGTTCACCAAAGTTCAGACCAACACCATCAAGGAGAAAGTTAGGTAAGAAACGACATTTTTGTGGTAAATACTGCCTGTCTTTGCCTGAGTTTCATCACTCTTTTTTTCTTAATAAAAAAAAAAAGTTGGTAACAAACAATAATATGGTGTCTTGGCTTGTTTTTTGATAGTCAAATAGATATTTCAAAGCTCCATAGTTTATCATGGAAATAATGTTATTTACTGAAAATAGAGTTCTTGCTATTTTTTGTTGAGACTGCCGTTTCAGCACATGAATTTTTTGCTTTAAAGATAAAAATTTATTGTTGCGCTAGTGAGCTTTTACATAATACAAATAATTTATTTACAGTACTTATAAATATGTACTTAAAAAACAAGTCGAATAAGGTAATGTATGTAAAAGTAAAACATTAATTAAATTATTGAACCTAGAGAAGTTTGACAGAATAGTCAGCACCGTTCTTTGAATAATACGGCACCGCGAAAAAAAAAAGTACTGTTATCAATTTTATTAGGAATAACATTAAATGAAGAAGAAATAAAGTATCAATGTTCAGTGGTGTACATATAACATTTTTTTCTAGGTTTGTCTCGTTTGATCCCCTGGGCCACAAGCTTATTACCGGGATTTCAGTGTGGTCCTTCCCAGGGGCCCCGGGCTCCCTCCTCCAGCCGTCCGGGGGACCGTCGGCGGGGGGCACTTCTCCCCACCACCCCTCGCACGGACCCTCCCCCAACCTGCCGCACGAACACAACTCCACCTACCACCACCTCCTGCAGCGCTATGACAGCCTGGTCAGGAGCTACCGACACCTGTTCAGGGTGCGATCACAGCTTTCCACGGTAATTCAATAATTTTATTTGATAAATAAGTCTCGTTAAAAACTATATCGTCGGGCCAATGCCAATGTCGCAAATCTTCAAAACCATCATTTCGACACGGCTGATGTCTGAGGTTTCTGAACTGGTATCAGAAATCGATTTATGTTAATTATTAACGCATATGGAGGTGGTTTAGTAACAATATAAATCGATTTTTTATGCCTGTTAAGAGACTTCAAACCTCAATATCTCGACGTAATGTTTTCGCAGATTCGCGACTTTGGCATTGGCCCTATGATATTATGTAGCTGTTGTAAATTTTAAATATGTACCCGCTTTTAGAGGGATTTTATGGCCAACATTATTTGGTAAAAATATGCCTGATAAAGGTTTAAAGAAAATCTTTTTTTTTTTCTGCAAAACCTACTTGGATTTAATGTAAAGCTGTCCAGCTACATTGGCATTGGAAGTTGGAATAGGAGGATGACAGTGGATTCGCTATTCCCTTGACAAAACACTGATTAGAGTTCTTACGCAGATCATTTTTAAGTTAACCAACTGGAACTGGTCACCCACCCATACATCACAACCAGACACCAAAGAGGCAATTTCTTATTGCATATAAACATTTTAGATGCACAAAATTCTTTCAATAATAATTCTTCATTTTGCAAAGAAGGAACAAAACTTCCATACTGTATATGAATTTGACTTCTGACCTAGATATTTGAGTATTTTTAATATGAAAAAGCATTGCACCTGTAACTGTTATGTTACTATTGCATCAGGTTACAAAAAATATTTATTGAAAGTAGCAACTGTTCTCTCCCACCACGCTTGACCTTTTCTGAAAATTTACATTTTCGGTATGGTCTATAGACTGATCGTGGGACTGATCCCATGGAAGTGGACCCTGGTGGCCAGGCCTCCACCAGCGCCGGGGCAGAGGGCCCCGCCCCCCGCACAGTCCTGACACGAGGGCCTCAGGCGCCCGCGGTGGACACAAGCAGTAACCCAGACAACAGTGACTCTGATGATGCCTCGGAGGGCACAGGGGGCTCCCTTAATCTCGATGTGCAGTCCATCTCTCTGGGGAACACCCCGGGCACCAGGAATTCTTCACAAGCACGGTGATTATTCAAATAAAATTTTACACCTAACAATAAATACCCCTTGAAACTTTCCAGGGCACACTGTGATTTTTTCTGATGTGGCATTTTTATTTCTGTAGTCTCTATTTTATTCCGTTTTTACATAAGCTAAAAAATGACCACCTCTATAAACCGCATTTGACTTTGAATGGGGGGCCACGATTTGATTCTAGAAAATTGTCTATAACTTCAGAATGACATAAATTATCTTCGAATTAGGATTTAATTATATTAAATGCTAAATTATGTGTTATACTAAAGGAAACGCTATGGTTTATTTTAACTACAAGATGTCCAATTCTTCTCTTAAACATATTAGTACTTGGAAGGACTTGGGAATTACATTTGATTAACACTTTACATTTCATGTTCATATAGAGACGTTATGCAGCAGGGCCTTGAGAATGGTAGGATTTGTGCTAAACAATTCCAGACAATTTTCTAACTCTGCTGTGGTTCGCTTACTGTACCATAACTTGGTATGCAGTATTTTAAAAAGTGGCTCTGTAATATAGGAACCAGAGGGTGTTACCCACTCTTTGTACAAAATATTAATATTTTAGAGACTTCGGGTACTCTGTTTATATCCATCAGCCTTCTTATCAGGAATGCTGGGTATTAGTAGCCTTGCTAACAGACCGAAAACTGTTATGCTTATAATAGCCCATAAAAACTCTTGAATGGTCATATCAGTAATTCAGAAATTTTAGAAAAAATTGGCCTTTTGACAATTTTCCAAGAGTGTGCGTGCACAGATCTTTCCTTGTTCCGAGATGCAGAACTAATCTACCATTAGTAATGCCCCGAGGAAGAATGATCATTCTCTTAAATGAGCTAACTCCTAATGTCTATATTTTCCACGTGAACATTGTTCAATTCAAATTGCTAATAAGTATAATAATAATAGGATTACTTCTATAGCACCGTTTTCGTGGGAAAATCACCTCAAGGGCGCTTTACAAATAATTTATATAACATATCACTTAGACGTATAACTAATACCTTACAGCTAAAATTTATTACTAATGGCTTACAAGTAAGATTTATAACTATTGACTTACAACTAAGACTTATAGCTAGGGATTAACTACTGAGACTTATAATTAGTGACTTACATCTATGGCTTATAGCTAGTGACTTACAACTAAAAGTTATAGCTAGTGACTTACAATTTAGACTTAAGTAAGTATAACTAGAACATAAACCTAACACATGTATAAACCTAATACATATTTATGACCCAGTGCATATTTTATAGTATGTAACGAACATTGGCTAATAATGTGATATACGTTTGTTATTGGAATAATTTCTGTAAATGTACATGTAAAATAAAATTCCTTCCCAAAATGTATTAATGTGGATTTGTCATTTAATGTTTAGTTTGATGTATCTTTTTCTCTTTTCTCAAATTTTTTTACATTTTGTTTCAGGCATGAAATACCTATGACTGACACAATGACGTTTGTCACCACAAATGTCCCCAGAGTTTCATATATGGCGATGCCTCGTGAAAGATTATTTGGATCAGGAGCCAACCAGTCAGCTTTTCGACCCTTGTCTGAATCCAATAACCCGACTAGGACACCAGATGGTTCCGAATCAACACTTCAAGCGCATTCAGACCCATTGAGGGCCAGTTCAGTGCCTCCCGATGATCGGCTTCCGAACTCTTTCTCTTCTCTCGTTCAGTCACTAAGACAATCTAGTTCATCAAACAACCTTGCTAATACTACCCAAAATCCCACATCAAACCCTACTTTAAATCCATCTCCGATATCAACATTAAACCCAACTTCAAATCCAACTCCAAACCCTACACAAAATCCAACTATAAATCCTGTTCCAAACCCAGCATCGAATGCAAGTATCCGAAGTGAATTAACAGCTTCACTGAACAGACTGCAGGGCTTTATGGAAAATTCTATTGACGAGACCTTGAACATTATTGAAAGAAGTGACTCGGCGAGAACGTCTCCTATGTATTCAAGTATGAATGTTTTAAGAGAGTTTCCGTTACTTAGAAACCCTACTAACGCATCATCAAGGCGATTACATATGACTCCTCCAACAAATTCTTTTGTTAGAAACCCACAAGTGCATACTCACGGAGCTCGACCTTCGGGAGACTGCTCCTATACAACTTCTCATGGGAGCCGAGTCCAGCAATGGTTAAATAGTAATGATGATAACCCCAACGGAATCCAACCTCCTGGACCTAGGCAGCCACCACAGGCGGGGCACGCCAGACAAGATCCACCTCAAGACGTTAACATTGAACAACGCTTTGACTCTATAGGAAGCATGATGAGGGATTCCAGAATTAGGTTACTAAATTTGATTACTGAATTTACAGAGTTTAGTACAATAAGACGCATATTGCAACATTATCAGCAGCAGAGAAATACCCAAGCAAATCCAAATACTACGGAAGCTTCTGGAGAAAGAATTAATCCGCATTCCCCAATAGTGACTGGAATATTTTCTTCTGATGATGGTTCTGATAGTGACAGAGACATGTTCAGTCCTTTACCCCTTCACATCTATCGAACACGTAATTGGAATGCAAGCAGTATTCCACCCCCTCCACCATATTCCTCGAGCTTTGGGAATGTATTTGAACCGACTCAGACTTCCTCTATATCTATGCATATTGATAATGAAGACAGGCATTTCAGAAGACATTTGCTTCCTAATGGTGATGAACAAGATTATTTCCCTCATGGTTTGGAGGCGGCGAGAAGTGTCTTTACCAATCTTAATTATCCATCCTTTCCCAATGTCTCTAGAAGCCCAACTCAGTTAGACGCAAATGCTCCCTCTACGAGTAGGCAGGCGCAACAATCAGTACCAGCATCAACTCAGCAGCCAATACCACCGCAAACTGAACCACGCCAGACTGAACCACCTGCACAGGAGCCAACTCCAGAACAAAGTCAGGAGCCAGTACAAGGGCCATCTAACCAGCCAGCACTAAGGCAATCCCAGCATCTATTACAAAGACTAGCTCAACAGTTAACTCAAAGAACTAGAACATCAAGTGCCCCAACCCTTGAGGGATCTCAAAGAGAAAATGCCGGAGAATGCGCCTTTCTCAAAGTTACCCGTGGAGTCCAAGCAATAAAGCAACACACCGAGGCTCTGGTCACATTATGTTCCACCAATGTATCTCGTCCACCTCTGAGACAGTTGCGGAGGATGTGGGAAGATTTGCGCAGAGTGATTGTCACTATTCACCAGCCATCGAATGCAGGTCGGGGACCTGCAAGTTGTTTTTCTCTATCGGCCCACACCAGGTGCCGACTTTTAAATTATATTTCGTCATCATTATCTGATAGAATCAGAAACTCACGGAACCGAGCTTCCAATGATACATCATCAACAAGGGCTCAGCAACATGCTGGTCATCGCCAAGTTGCAACAAACACAAGCAGTTCGAATGTTCCTAGTACTTCACAATCAGATAGTGGAGCCAGCGGTTCACAAACTAATACTGAGCCCAGTACATCATCCGGATCGAGGCATGGCATTGCACCTAGGTCTCGTCACCTAAAAACAAACCCACTTTCTTCCAGATTATATCATTCTAACTTTGGCTTCTCTCCCCAAGATTTGAATCAATCCATGCGCCGAAGAATAAGGTCACTTGTTCTAAATAGATTAAGGCACACTTCCATACAACGCTCGCATTTAAATCGTGGTCATAGGAGAAGCCTACGCAACAGAAGTCCATACCGTCAAGAACTCGAAATATCGAGGGATACTATTCGCTTTCATGCTCGAAGAGTCCTGGCTCTCATGTTTAATACTATGATGCAGTGCTTAGAAGCTGAACACTTAGGAACCCAAATTATAGTAATGTTACGATCTCTTAAAAAAGCTCTAGGCTTAACATGCCTCTTGCTCATGTCTCAACCATTTCCAAATGAATCTCATCGTTCTAATACTGCTGCTGCTCAGGGGACCACATCTAGTACACAAGAAAGTCAACCATCGACATCTAATTCATCCGCTACTAATATGGAAGAGTCAGAAGTAAATGAAGGCACAGCGTCGGCCACTCTAGTGCCTGATCCTCCTGCTGAACCTCAGCCCTCCAGTTCTTGGATAGATCGAATAGCCATCCAAATATCTGCTGCAAATAGAAATACTTCCTCTAAAGCCAAAAAGAGGCAAGAGAGGTATAATATTTTTAAGAGAAGCCAAGCTCTGAGAAATCGGAATCCTTCACTACGGTCACATTCCTCAAAGAAAGCACCATCCGACTATGTATCAGCTGCCACTGCCCTCTCTTCTGAAAAGAGAGAAGATCATTCAGTACCTATGCCTGTTGAGGATAATGCTGTTCCTTCTACTAGTGGGTTGCAGCGAGGCAATGATCCCACCAACCGACCTGAAAACAATCCTTTAGCAGATGCATCGCCTTCTCCCGGCAGGAGTTCCCAATTAAATGCTAGGCGCTTTTATTCAAGAATGTTATTTAGGCGCTATCTGTACAATTATGGCTTTATGAGGGATACGACCAATGTTTTTAGGACACCAGAAAACCAAAGAACTCAACCTTCCTCAGAAGTGGAATTTCCAAATTTCCGTCCTGCCTATCGGCCGAGAATGTTTTCAGTGAGGGGACCGTCTTCAACAAGAAGTGATAACAACACTGTGAATGTCGTAATAGATTCTATCATTAGCAATGTTGTACCTATAGTCCGAGTTAATGATGTTCCCGTATCTGAAGTTCAACAAGATCCTCGTGTCAATGCTTTTCCTCAGCCATCAACCCCGCCATATCCATCACGAGAACAGCCTGTCATACCCCAGGTAATGCATAATATTGTTTAACTGTGCCTTTTCATCAAAACTCTATACCATATATGTACTGTTAACAAAATACCAGCTCTATACCCTTTTTGTATGATTTAATTATCACTTTTATTTTACAGAATATAATGTCGGTGGATGAAAATGGTGGTGCTGGTATTCTGGATGGGAGTCAAAGTTTAATAACCGACACTCCCGAATCTCCGGTGCACAGGATTCAAGTTTGGGACTTCACTCAGGGACAATTACCTGACATTTGCAATGGTAAGTCTTAATCTAACTTCAAAGTATAATTAAATATTAAAAATTATTTTAATAAATCTATAAACCCCAAGAATAGTACAGAATTTTCCACCAAGCATAATTTGTATTGAAAAACGAATTATGTATTTTATTACCCACTATTGAACTTGATCTGACTAACTTGGAGTGTACTACCACCGGACTTTAGAGCACCTCAAAGAAATTAGTGATATTCTAGTGATTTTTTTTTTATTGCAGCTAACATCAATGTTGTCGTGCAGAAGTGTAAAATCCACAACGATGCCAGCATTGATATATCCCGGGACGGACGGCTATTGGTGGCCCTACTCCCAGCCCAAAGGATGCGGAATATAACACATCGCTTAGGTCTGATTAACTATGAATATTTATTTTTAAAAGCAATATTATTTAATGTATCTACATACTAAATATAAATGAAGGGACAAATCAGAATCATTACATAATGATAAAATAAATAAAAATTACTCTGTTAAAAATCATAATAATATAAAAATAAAATAGTTGATCAAACAAAAGCTATAGCTTATTGTTTGTTATACACAACTAAAATATTTTCTATCTAATATAAGTATTTTTATATTATATCATCGATACAAGCAGAAGTGACCATCTGCAAAAATGACGAAATTAAGATTATTGACTTTTCGGCATAATGCTTGTCTGGTAAAAATATCCTGTTGATCCGACACTCCAAAAAGATTTTTGCTTTTAAAAAATGTGACTATTTGATGGATTCTCACGTACTTTTGGCAAGCGAATCTGACCAAATCACTCTTACTTGTAAGTTTGAATAACAAAAACTTGACAAATTGACCATGTGACAGTTGGTCAATTTTAGTCGTCGGTAGGCGTAACTTTTGAAAGATTAATATCATAATTGGATGATTCGTATAACGGAAAGCAAGAGAATCATCAATAGGTCAAAATTTGAGCACGACCTACAGATCAGCAAAACGCTAGCTGCCTGCCCGCATGGCAGCAAAGCATTCTGGTTGCTAGCTATAGGTCGAAATTTCTGCAAATCCAGTCTGCCACCTCTTTTTACATTTGCTTGTGGGGCAGCCCACCCTCAGTCGTGAGCCTAAACGTTGGGCCCTTGTACTATCGAGCGGCCTGGACAACGGTAGCCAGTTGTAAAGGGTCTCCCTCAACCAGTCTCTCCCGATTCGACCCACCACGCATTAGGTGGGCCAACGCACCTGCAGCCAAGACCTGGACAAACCTTACCCCATGAACCCGGGCACCCCTGCTAAGTCACCAAACGTAGTGAACCACTTAGGGTGACCTATTGCAGAGGTGTTAGTCATCCAAAAAATGGTTCCCGGGGCGGCGGTACCCATTCCTGTCTTCCAAAATAATTTGTATAGAGCCATTTTGGTTTAAAATCACATCAAGGGTGCTGAACAAATGTTTTTTTTTCAATGCTCTTCTGACTATCTATAGACAGTGTATTATATCCATAATCAGTACTGGAGTTACTGACCATTCTCGATGTATTCGATATTCATCTTTATCTTATATTAACAAATCTTTAGTATCATGATATTTCAATAAAAATTATACCTTCCGTGTCAAAAATGAAAAAAAAAAACTATTACTATTAGATCAACAGAGACCATTTTGATTTCAAATTGTAGCAAAGTTTGTCTACTTGAAAGTGTTGACTGACCTGACCTAACCCAAAAAGTTAGTCATTCAGGTTTCAAAATCGATCGGACCGAATCAAAAGGAACCGGAAAAAAATGTGGGATAAATTGAGCCATTTAAATTTAGTTTTTAAGGAACCGAAAAAACCAAACTTCTTAAGCGTGACACTTCTTATTTTAACAAGATCTTCAACAAACTACACCCTTAATATCCCATTAAAATATACCACCCAACGGACAAAGACATTTTAAATACTATTCAATTAAACTATATAATCGCATGCCTACATCTTTAAAGCAAACAGGAGAAAGTGTCTTATAATAATAAGTTTGAATTATTGAGATACCCACAATGGCTTGAAATAAGAATAAATATATTATAAGAAATACTAGGTTAGAGATATCATTAGAAATCCTCCCTTTCCAGAGGCGGAGAAATGGTCACCGAAGAAACGATTTCCAAAGAAATGCCGCCAATGACATTGTTGTAATGTGGAAGTTGTATAAATTATTACATAGACAATTCATCCACATGGCTATGAATATACAAGCGAAAACTCTCAAGTAGTCGCAATAAACAAACAGAAAGAATTTCCGAGAAGGTAACCACTCTAAACAGTAGTACCATAAAGCAGTACTAGTCGACCGATAGCGGGCGCATGTGACGTCAGAAGCAGTGATACCAACAGAGCGCTGTATTTTGAAATATGATTTTTTATTCACTTTTAGATAACGATTTATAAATTCTACGAATAATTACAGAATCGGCGTTTGCTGATGTATATGAATATATTTTTTTAAAAGTCATAATATTTTTCACTGAACTTCCTTATTGGTAATAATGTAAAACATTTTTGCAACTAGTATAAATCTCAAAAGATCAATAACATTGGCATACCTGAAACCATGCACCACAAACAGAAATCTATCTATAAAACTAAAGAAATTTTCAATATGTTTGCCGACTTTTTGAAGGATGTTTATGAAGCAGATATCCTTGATGAATACAATCCAAACATCTAGTCAGCTATAAACTTACAACTATCTCGTATCCATATTGAAATTAAAGACATCGCAGTGTGTATTAAATCACTGGAACCTAAATTTTGCTCAGGACCAGTTAAAATTCCCACCATATTCCTTATAAACTGTGCAGGTAGTGTCTTATCCACTCCATCTACTATTTAATCAATCGCTCTTAACAGGGATGTTCCCACAAATACGGAAAAATACCTTTCTTACTCCAATATTTAAAAGCAAAGACAAGTCTTTAGTCGAAAATTACAAACCATTATGTATACAATCGTCTATACTGAAGGTTTTCCAAAAGTTAATTCTTCAAAAAATATGTTCCTGTGTATAATTTTATATTTCACCTTTCCAACACGGCTTTGTTTCCGGCCGATCTACTTTAACTAACCTCACACAATATGAATGCTTCATCTCAGGTGCCCTATCTAATAGGACAACAAGTTGACTCAATTTATATGGATTTTAGTAAAGCATTTGATAGGTTTGTCATAAAATTCTTATAAACAAATTGTTAAAACAAGGAATAAGTGGTAAATTATAATTCTGGATTATTAAAATTATTTATCAATTCACATGCTAAGTAATTTTAATGTTTGCACGTTTTTTAAATCTTTAGATATTCTTATAATGAAGCCTTATCTAAAGCCTAACTTAATAATAACATTATTAAATTTGATTTACATTGAATTTAAAAAAAAATTAAATAGAGTTGTACGAATTATACACAAAAACAATTAATAATTTAAATTACTTTATACATCACTCGTTAGAAGCCAATTGGAATACAATTCCTCTATATATCAGGTTGGGGAAAAAGTAATTTCATATTTCTTTTTTTTCAACTAAGTATATCTCGTTCATTATTGCTCACATCAGATCATACGATACAGCGTTGTAAAGGTGTGAGTGTATACTACAAACGCTTCTTTGACAGTATTGCGCTTGGTCGGTTCAGTCGTGAACTATCGTGCGTCGAGTATGGAGCTCTCAAAGGAAGAAATTCACCATATTTTACATTTTTACCACCTGAAAGGGAAAAATGTGTTGAAAGCGATCAAAAAAATTTGCGATGTATAAGGGGCCTATACTCTTTCGGTTCGTGCTGCACAATAGTGGTTCGAGCGATTTTGTTCTGGGGTAGTGGAGGTGAATGATGCACCACGCTCTGGCAGGCCTGTCGTCGAAAATGTCGATAAAATCATGGAAAATATCGAGATAGACCGTCATGTTAGCAGTCGTAGCATCGCCTAGGAGCTGAATATCGATCATAAAACCGTTTTCAACCATTTGTAGAAGGCTGGATTAAAAAAAAAGCTCGATGTTTGGATGCCACATGAGCCGAGACAAAAAAACCTCATGGATCAAATTTCCATCTGCGAATCGCTGCTGAATCGCAACAAAATCGACCCATTTCTGAAGCGGATGGTGACTGGTGATGAAAAGTGGGTCACTTACGACAATGTCAAGTGACAGAGATCATGGTCGAAATCCAACGAAGCGGCCCAGACCGTGGCCATGCCGGGACTGACGGCCAGGAAGGTGTTGCTGTGTGTTTGGTGGGATTGGCAGGGAATACTCTACTATGAGCTGCTCCCCTATGGCACACATCTTTGATGATTCGCCAGAAGCTCCGTGAGCTTGGATGGGAAGTTCTTATGCATCCACCCTATAGTCCGGACCTGGCACCAAGTGACTACCACCTGTTCCTGTCTATGGCCAACGCGCTTGGGGGTACAAATTTGGCCTCAATAGAGGCCTGTGAAAATTGGTTGTCCGAGTTTTTTGCCAATAGGGACAAGGGCTTCTACGAAAGGGGTATTAATTTGGATTCTCGTTGGCAACAAGTTATCAAACAGAACGGCGCATATTTGACTTAAATCGGATAATTGTAACACTTTTTATCAAGCATTGAAATAAAGCGAAAAATACGAAATTACTTTTTCCCCAACCTGGTATCATATTTATTACAGAATATATTTAATTATTATGAATAGATCTAATTTATTTATTTAAAATAAATAACAGCTGGTTCGATTCCCCTGAATTGGTTTCGTTAATAAATTATCACTTGCCTAGTAGATGAACTAGACTCAAATCACCTTATCATTGTAACAATCCTGGCACTAACGCAGAACAGAATTTAATAATATATCCCTTGTGTCGATTAGGCAATGAATTTTTTAATATCGATGATATCGGTGGTGTATTATCATATAAAAGATGCATGATACAAAGTTTATCTGCAATATGAAGTATCGATAGATTCTACATCATTAACTGTATTCTATGTGTGTTGATTTAAATTACCACGCCTTTATATTATTCATTTTATGCTATTTGGTATTAATACTTTTACAAGTTTTTATATATTATATTTTTATAAGTTGTTATAAATTTTTATAGCATCCCCTATACATTTGAAGTAATAAGTCCGATATCCTGATCCTTTGAGATAGTCAGTGTCAAGTTGTGACTTGTCAGTCGGCTTCCAGTGCCGGAAGAGTAAGGTTGTGTTTACCGTGTCTGTCACGCATCATGGATTTCGAACAATGTGTTAACATAAAGTTTTGTTTTAAGTTGTAAAAAAATGCCAAAGAAGCTCATGAAATGTTAAAATCAGTATATGGCGATAATGTGGTGACTCTGAAGACTTTACAAGTGGTTTGAGCAATTTAAAAGCGGAAATGAGTCAGTTGAAAACAAGCAACGATCGGGATGTCCTACGATCTCAAAAACAGATGAAAACTTGCGAAAATAATATTATAATTATTGCGAAGATAATTTGCAAATGAGACGAGTGAGTGCGAAATTTGTTCCCAGACTTTTGACTGAGGAACAGAAGGAAAATTGCATGTCAGTTTGCACAGAATTGAAGGATTGTCCTAAAGCAGATCCGGACTTCGGACAAATTATAACTGGAGATGAAAGTTGGGTGTATGGATATGACCCTGAGATAAAAATTAAAGAGTTCCCAATGGAAAATGAGTGGCTCTCCTCGTCCTAAGAAGGCACGTCAGTCAAAGTCTAATGTTATGGTCATGCTCATGGTTTTTTTTTTTATAGTGAGGGTATAGTGCGATCAGAGTTCATTCCAAGGGTAACAACTGTAAACTCCGAATATTACAAGGGCTTACTACAACGTTTGCGAGATGATGTACGGAGAAAAACGAAAAAATTAGCTAATGGCTTCCTCCTTCATCACGACAACACTCCGTGCCACACCTCGCTTCTGATTTGCCAGTTTTTGGCCAAAAAAATTACCTGTCTGTCCATATCCGCCTCACTCCCCGGATTTAGCACCATGGCTTTTCCCAACAATAAAAATCGTGCTAAAAATTATAATGCACCAGCTCACACATCAATGCTTGTTTGTGATTATTTGGCCAAAAACAACACCGTAATCATGCTTCAACCACCGTATTCACCAGATATGCCTCCCTGCGACTTTTTCCTATTCCCGAAACTGAAGAGACCAATGAAAGGAAAGCGTTTTGCCACAATTGATGAGATAAAGTCAGAATCGAAGAACGAGCTGATGGCCATACCGAAAAGCGCATTCCAGAAGTGCTTCGAGGATTGGAAGAAGCGCTGGCATAAGTGCATTATATCTGAGGGGGATTACTGAAATACTTTTCGAAAAAATTCGAAATTCACCCTTTCTTTTGAACACACCTCGTATATTTATGTATACTCTATCCCTTTTATTCTTTTTTATACCTTATATGTTCTATACTTTATTCCTTTTATACTCTACACTTTTTTATAGGTACCTTATACATTTTTATACTTTTTAGTTGTTTCTTCATATTTTTGTTATTGTTGTTGTATTTACATATTTTATACCTTTATGTTAATGGCACGGCTGTTTATATAAATAAAATTAAATAAGGTTAGGTACATAATATTAAGTTTTATTGGTAGGTAAAACTATCTTATTATTTTTATCTGCTCCAGTTTTTTTTTGTATAGCTTATTTGTACGCTGACTTAGCAATAATATTTTTGTGTTGTGTTTTAGGGATTTATTCCCTGGAATGGAACTGCCTGGGGGAGTGCCTGTACACCGCCTTGCTGGAGCAGAATGCAGTGTCCATCTCCCTGTCTCCGTGCGCGCGACACCTGGCCGTCGGGCTCGGCTCTCGGAGGGTCAGTCTCCAGCCATACGGAAGGAATGGAATTATGGCACTCATCTTCAGACTTGGGGCTTTGAAGAAGAACGGTATGTCTTTACATCAGTTGACTAGTACGAATACTTCAAGAAGAAGTTTACCTTCTTCATTAACAATAATGATTCATTGACAACATATTGACTGGCCCACTTTTATTGTGACGATTTTTATTTTTCCTGCTTTTAATATGTCGAACAGCTGTCTTGTTTTGAGTCATTCTTTTTTAAATTCCTTTGTGAGATATACCTCGGAGTATATGGTATCTAATTGCAAGAATAGCTGAAATCATCAGCTCCAAATTCAACTTTTTTATTTTTTTATGTGACTCCTCATAAGAGCGCCCCAGTTCAAAAACGGGGGAACTATATCGCCACCCGGCTGGGCAACGTTGTGAGACGGATCAGGGGGGGTCTGTAAGAAGGGATTTGCTAATGCAGGCCTTCAAGAGGCTCGTATTAAATGTGGGAGGAAGGAGTGCTATCTCGAATTGTCTATTTATATATCCTAAATGTAATTCATGTAATTTTATTAAATTCTAGCACGTAAGGGTCTAAATATCCAGCCATGGAGAAGCTTATTTTATGGCATTATCTTCCGGAGTACTATCATTGGCCATTGTCCACTGCCGTCTCAGTACCAATTGAACAACATAACCTTTTTTGCCGCACAAATATCCAATTGAATGTTTACCAATCTATGTGTTGTTTTGTAATTTCAGACAACAACACTCGGCGTGGATGTCTGATTCCCATCCGCAGCTTGGAACAGAGCTGGGAGCTAGGCTTCACCAGCCTCAACTGCCTGCGCTGGGCCCCCCAGCCCGGTCAGGGCCTAGTCTATGCCAACAACACGGGCCAACTGAAGATCCTCAGCTAAACAAACCCCCCTCAAACTGTGAATATGTAGACTGTTACTTTTATGTTGTTTAAATCTTTAAACATTAATGTTATATACTTTCCCTTTTCCAAAAATGTTTAATTAAATTATATTTTATTTGTAGATTTATTTAATCAGTGTTTGTTAACAAAAACACTGCTCTCCTAAGTGTAAACGTTGGAAAATTTCTCTATTCATAAATATAATATATTTATCGGTTTTATCACGACAGATAGTCGAGTCATATTAAATCAAAAGTTGAATATCATTATCAAAAAATCGTAGTTAAAAGAATGTGTTTTATTCTATTATTTGTAATTTTGGTAAAAATCCCAAAAACGATCAGAAATAATATTATGGCCAAGTATGATGTACTTTTATTTTGAGTTGTTGGTATAACATTGGCACTTGTGGTGAATTTAAATCAAGTCTGAGGAAAATCAAAATTGAATGATTTTTCTTTCCGTTGCAAGATCTAATAGAAAAAAATAGTAAAAAGTTATGTCATGTTATTATAAAGCGTTATTTGTTTTTATAGTAAAAATATCGCTGAGGGATTCCCGAATTAAATTAATTATATCAGTACAGAACTTTAAAAATAAATATTTTGTATCTAGTACATTCCTTCTTCATTCATCAAAATATTCATTTCCGTCTCATACAAAATTTGAATTTTGGCGGACTCCACCAGTAATAAATGTGCATTTCAAATTATGTATATGTACAATAATAAATGCTTTTTTAATCTTTCTCATTTTATTTTTAAATAATGTTAGTGTCTAGATTCAAATATTAGTATTTAGACGCCAATGTATAAATTGAACTTTTTCCTGCGATGAATAGATTTCAACTGAATAAATTTATATCCATACTACTAACTTTGTATGTATACATATTCTATAGTGTAGCCAATAAAAACCATAATGTGGACTTCATATTAATCGTAATTAAATATCAGCTGTTAATTGCGTCTTTGTAATAACTACCTAAGTGTTTTTTGATGACATCGAAATCGTATCACTAATAATAATAATAATCTATAACACTGCCATTCATAATTTTAATAATTAGATAAATCAGACATGCACATACAATCAGACAATGCAATGATATTTGTTGCAACACTAAAATTGGCTAGCGACCACTGCATTGTGTATTGCCAAGGAACCAAACTTATTTAGAATGTTGCATGTGTTACTTGTTCAAATATTCCACTGGCAAAGAGTTTTCTCTGCAATTTAGAATAGACAGATTAATATGCCTTTTTATATACGTAATCCCTACCAGCGTTCCGCACCTGGAGCTGGAGTTGCTTGGGATTCAGACTTTTAGCCATAATTTAAAGTTGTTTGTTGGTTTTTTATTAACATAAGAGCCTTTTTGCAAATTCATCAATAATTGTTGTTTGTTCAAAATAAATATATTGTATTAAATTTGGTCTAGGCAGGGAGGGGGAAGGTGATGTGATTCAGTATTTTCCTTTTAGTACTAGAGTGCAACTGAATAAAATTATAAAGAATCCACATTATTTATATCTAGGGGAGGCGGAGGATGCCTGTGATAGGCCAATGTTATGTTAACCACTGAAAGCTACCCCCCTAGTAAGTCATTCTTAAATACATAAATTAAAGCGGTTTACTACTCAAATCATTTTTTTCTTTTTTATTATTTTTGAAATGACAAAATATTTGCAAATATCGCAAAACTACTTTGATATTTTTCTGAAATAATATTTTTTAAAAGCTAAAACTGTCTAAATCCTTACACCGCACTATATGTTGTGTGCACCGTGAGAAAGGCACACCTCCCAACTACTTCTGCAGTTGATCGTATGCGCATGCTAGGGGTTTGTAACTGGAAACAGATTTTACACGCACTATGTATTTGTGTTCATTTACACTTTCCTAATTAAAGGTCTTCATTGGATTAAGTAGCCCAACTAAGATTTAATATACCAATTTACTCTAAATTTAATGAAAAGACAAATATGTACACTCAAATCATATTCGTATAAACAAGATAAAATAAGAATTTTTAATAAATGAACATAATCTTAGATTTTCAATCGAATGGGATGAACTGCCATTTTCAAAGACACCCAAAACCATCTTTGTACTGAAAAACTAGAATTTACAATAACAACCATGTAAAGGGTCCTTTAGGAGATTTAAATATCACACATCGCCTTATAAAAATTCTCTAATACATAACAATAATGTTGGATAATTGTTGTTGCATGGCTCCTCAAACCATTCAACGCTTCTTACTTTTATCGGAGAGTTGATTCGTGTTCAGTGAATTTGCGTTGAACCTGTGGTATGTATACTACCGTGGTAAGTAAAAACACAGTACCTTCCTTACGATTCTCAAGGAAGAGACTGTGTTTTTCCAATGTTCAAACTTTGAACAGTCTGTATAATACATCATTTCATGATGTGAATAAGTTGAACTATTGTGAGCGAGTGGTACTAATTTTTCCCTGATGGACGTACATTATATGCCAAGAAAGTTGTTTTGTTTTACAGAGGCAATGAATTTCTGCATTAGAGGGACACCAGCTGGCGGCTAAAAAAGTAGACTCCTTTGTTCAAATTGTAAATTATATTTCTTTTATATAATTTTGTTTTGTATCTCTACATATAACCCAAGTTTTAATTTCCACCTCACTCACAGGCCTTTATTTACATTGTTACTCGTTGCAATAAAGACCAACTGTCAACTTGACAAATTTAATTCAAAATTGATCATTTATTTGAGGATTGAATAATATATTACATATGTATGTAAATAAATAGGATTTGCCGAAATTGATTTAAAATATCTTTTTATCTGCCATGACCGTTCAATTTATTAACAATGAAAATGTTAAATGGTGCTAGAGAAAGTCAAGTTGTATAAACTTACCTGCTGAAATAATGATTCCTTCAGATATGAAAAATTATGGCCCATAGGCGATAATTACATTGTAATCAAAGAAATCAACAATTTATGTTTATAAATTACCAAAATATTAATTAATTATTATATTATAATTATTATATTGTTAGGTCAATAATAATATATGAATATTTGGAATTATTTATTTACTTTATGAGACTCCAAATGGAACTAAAATGTTAAAACTATTTGTGCGACTGAGAAAATTGTTTTTTCCTTTATAATATAATCTTTGATGTACATGTATCGCATTACAGTTGTTGTGAAACCAATGTTTTTCCCTGCTTGTCATATGGCATCAATCATGCGATACCAGTATGCATTTTCCCGATGTGCTTCGCTTACATGTTGCCGGTAATGAATATAATACTTTTGCAGTGGTAGCTCGTTACTTTTGGGTGAGCTAGAGTGGTAAGATTGAAAAATACGACTTTATTGATGTAGCTGAAAACCTTTTTTTTTCTTCAAAATAATTTTTTTTTTATGGAGATTTTTAGGATTCTTTTTTGGATTTTTCGGATTTTCAGCTAATGAAAAATCTTCATGAAAAGATTGAAATTGTGAAAAAAAAAAAACCGTTTTCGGCTGCAACATCAATAGTGTCATATTTTTCAATCTTAGCACTGTAGCTCACACAAAATTCACGAGCCACCACTGATACTGTGAATGTTACTAAACTTGCAATAACATACAAATCATATTCAATTAAGTTGACTAACAGGGTTGCTCTGCATTATTAATACATGATTAGACAACGCTAGTAAAACCACCAAAAGTGACACCGTGTTGTCTATGAGCAACTCACTCTATACATATTATAAACAACAATACCACTAACACACACAGTAACCAAATGTCTCGAGATGTTAACCCATTGGCATACGCACCACTCGCCATGCCACTCACTGGGGTGTAGGTCCACCCGTGTTTTACGTATATTAAACAAACACTTCTCTAAAACGGCAGAGTAAATTGACACAAATAAGGTAAATCTAATTATCCCTGTCCACATCCAAACGCGCTCCTAGTGTTCGATGCAATTCCCAACCAACAAATAAAATATTTTTAGCAGTCAAAAGGGCAAACGAAATCAATTGTAACCATTATAATGTTTCAGTCCTTTGCATTAATGTTCAACTATTGCTTATGCTTGCGTCGCATGCTTGTAATAACTCAATATGTCAAAATGTGTATACAACTGTATGTTTTCCCAGTAAAATAAAAAATGCCTTGCAGCCAGAATGGAGCTATTGAATCGAGTTTACGGGAACTCAAAAAGTTTTATTACCAAAAATTGGTATGCCAATGGGTTAAGATGTGTAAGTATTTACTTAATGTTTTAATTAACTGTTTGTGTGTATGAAAGAATATATATAATCGTTTCAATGTAAGGGTTATTGTACAGCCAAAACTACAACTGAAGTGATTGACTTTGCTTTACTTCTTTCAGGGTTGGGTTTCGGGTGTACATGATTGTCAGAAAAGAAGTAAAAAAAAAAAAAACTCTTATTTTTAATTCTTTAACCTAAGTGAAGAGGCATTTAAAAATAGTATACTCTCGAGATGACTTTGTAATTAGCTTGATAAAATAATAATGATATATTTGGAATATTAATGATAGTTTACAGTGCCTAAATCAAGCATAAACAGAAGAATACAAAGAACTTTCTCGCCAATACCAAATCCTTTGGGATTGCGCCTCAAAATGTTTTAACGAACCATTTACCATAATGCATAATATACTTACTGCATTATTTGCCACATCGTGTGAAATTACGAGAAATAGGATAATTTAGCACAAGTAAAACGAGTATGTATGTATTACCTTTTAGTATTCAGGATGTTTGTGAAGTATGTTTAAAAATTCACATATTGGAGGAGAGAAAGTCTCTACAGTCTTTCAAGCTTTTTTCATACATACAATTTTACACATCTTTGCCAAACATTCATTACTATCTAAAATTATCATAAATAATAAATGTTGATACCGTGTACACGCATTGTTTAATTATCCATTACCTGACCTTGGCGCATACTACTTATTGGAAAGTTTCATTGTGGAGGTTTAGTATGGGCAAGAATATTTCTGTTGCATATTCCAGCAACTAGGTTGCCACATCATGTGAAAATGTTGATACCGTGTACACGCATTGTTTAATTATCCATTACCTGACCTTGGCGCATACTACTTATTGGAAAGTTTCATTGTGGAGGTTTAGTATGGGCAAAAATATTTCTGTTGCATATTCCAGCAACTAGGTTGCCACACCATGTGAAAATGTTGATACCGTGTACACGCATTGTTTAATTATCCATTACCTGACCTTGGCGCATACTACTTATTGGAAAGTTTCATTGTCGAGGTTTAGTATGGGCAAGAATATTTCTGTTGCATATTCCAGCAACTAGGTTGCCACATCATGTGAAAATGTTGATACCTTGTACACGCATTGTTTAATTATCCATTACCTGACCTTGGCGCATACTACTTATTGGAAAGTTTCATTGTGGAGGTTTAGTATGGGCAAGAATATTTCTGTAGCATATTCCAGCAACTAGGTTGCCACATCATGTGAAAATGTTGATGTCTCGCATCTTTATCAGCGTGCACTTAAATAAACGTACTGGTTGAAAACAAACCAGATTGCATCCAATTGGGCTCTTGTAGTGGAGTGCGATCTGTTTCCTGGAAACATCCTTCCTAGTCTGGAATTTCAGTGTTCATTTGGGCAGTGGAGATGAGATCAGGATAATTTTGTGAAAGGGAAGCAAAGTTGAGTCAAATAAATAATACATTTTAAAATTAATATTTCAAATGACTTTAATATGCTTAAATAAATATAATAAAATTTACATTCCTTAACCCCAAAAACCCATAAAAATCTAAAGCGAAACTATACATCTTATGAAAATTAAATACAACTTAGTTCTAAAAGTGTGTGTTGGATGGGAAATAATGGAACATAAGGCAAAGGCTACTTAATTTTTTGAAAACAAAAAGCATTAACATATGAAATAAATTGTATTTTATAAAAGTATGCATACAAAGTATTGAATCATTCTAGATCTCGGTCCTACCTACTATTTGTTTTGCCCATTCTCAGGATTTATAATATTAGTCAATGTACATCATTATTTCTCTCTGAAAAACATTTAAAATGGAAAACACATAAAATTATAAATTATCACCGATTTGTGTCAAATGAATAATTGTTCACAATTCATTGAATTACTTTAACAATGTAAACATAGTTTACATTAAACATTTAATTTAGAATTAAACAATAATTCCTACAAACTGAATAACTAAATTATTTTAAATAATCATTCAATACATTATAGTAAAATTGTAGAAGTTTTCTAATATTGGCTACATAGATACAGCGTACAGCCACACAGTAGTGGGTAAAACTAAATACTCAACAGCATTGGAAGCAAATTTCTGGCCTACCCATAAGACTATGGGTATAGAATTACCCATTAAGGCTAAAGATAATTTTTATAAAAATTTATTATTTAGTCATCTCAACACTTAACTCAAAAAGTACGATGCATTTTATGGTTTCCGTGAGATTAGATAATTTCAATAAGCATCTAGATGTGGAATTCTGACTAGTTCATTCATCGAAATATTGTCACTTTGATTATTCATTATTGATAAATATCAAATGTTTACAATTGCCTACTTCACTATCAGGGCACTGGGTGTTTTAATATTTAATGCTCTATTCCTTCTGGCTGCAGTAACATTCAATGTGCATTTCTGTTATTTTATAACAGAATTTAAGTCATTTACAAATTAAATTGTATCTTGGGATTTAAATAATTATTATAGGTTACACAATACATTCTTAGTTTAGAAGTATAGCACCTTACCAAACAGGGATCGTAAAGTTTGGATAGGTTACACGATACATTCTTAGTTTAGAAGTATAGCACCTTACCAAACAGGGATCGTAAAGTTTGGATAGGTTACACAATACATTCTTAGTTTAGAAGTATAGCACCTTGCTAAACAGGGATCGTAAAGTTTGGATAGGTTTTAAAATCCCATTTCAACTGATCGGAAGGAGAATAAAATATCAAATGCATATTATCTTATTTGAAAGTTCTTAAACTTTTGGGGATTTTAAAAACTGAAATTGCTTATGAAAATTTCGATACAGATACACTGGGAAGAAGGCATTGAGGAACTCGACGACTCTTGATTACACCTTGGTCTAGTAGTTAAAGATATTGGATAAGGCTTTTTGTTTTTGAACTTTCAGTTTCTCTACTATCCGAATGTTAATGTTTACAGAAATGCTTCAATCCAATAAGATATTTTGTATTATAACTAAAACTCTGATCTTTGATGGCTAGCTAGACTACTTTGGAATTCTTATATTTTTGAAAGGAGACACTATTTTACACGGATTTTGCTTTATAATATCTAAGCCCATTCACCTAAGGACACAAGGCATTATTACACCGTATAAAAACAATTCAGAGAAGGCTTACTGCTATGAAAATATGCAAACAAATATAGCATATTAAAACATGTCTAACAGCAGTACATATTATGTTGTGTGCAAACTGTTGCAAAAAAAGAAGCTAAAAGTAACAACATAATAATTCTTTAAAACACTATCTAGAATGCTGTCAAAATGATTCAAGCCAATGATTGAATCAATAACAAGGAAATGATTTGTATAAAAAGAAGCAAACCTAAGGCACACCTCAGCTCATGTCCACCATCACACAGTAGCAGCATTATAGATGGACTCCAAACATAAAATGTGATGTATTTGCGCTGCTGAACTATGTAATTCTGTGAGTTGCACAAGTCTAACAGCACAGTGGTAATACTGGGTTTTGCAACTCAATCTCGGCATATTTATGCCAAGCATTCAATGGTGGCACTATCTTTACTTGATTATAAACAAAATTAATAATTAAATAGGGATGTCTCGCTGTATTGCTTGATGTATGAAAGACGTTTACATTAATCAACTAAAATAAAAAGATATTCTAATATCCTATCAATTCGAAGGCATTGTAGACAAGTTTTGGGAGGAAGTTCACGTGTAATCAATTTCATGAAATGCATTAAATGTTAGTGATCTGATGGCTTTAATTCCTTAATCTGTTTAATTAGGTAAGCCTTTTCATCATTGAATTGCTCGTCCTCCGAGCGATCGGTGTGGAACTTGGTCAGGAAGTCCACTAGTTTATCTTGGTTACGCAGCAAGATATCCAAAATTGGCTTGGGCTTATTAGGATTTGCAACAAACACCTGAAACAATCATATTAATTACACCTTTATCAATATTTACCGGAATCGTTGAAATGATTCAGCAGCCAAAGTAATTATTTTTAAGAACTGGTTAAGAAAAAAATGTGCCTAAAAATGACTTTATGACATGACATAAAAATATTAAAATAATTGGAGCATAACACAAATAAGTGCAAACATGGCAATAGTGTAAATTGGAAACTCACATAAATTACAATAATCAATGAAGATAAAGAACAACTCACCTTGAACACGTGGAAGGCTTCAAATTGGATATTCCTGGATTTTTCTTTAAGCATGTTCATCATGAGCTTCAGATTGTCAGGGTTGGAGATATACCTGGTCATGACAGAGAAGTTGTGTCTGTCTAGCAACAGTTCTCCCAGGAGTTTTAAACTCTGTCTTCTTGTCACATAGTTTTCAGAATTAAGGAGCCTTTGATAATGACCAAAGACTTTATCATAATTAGCTTCCAAAAATTCAGAGCACAACAATTTATGTCTTGTCAGCAGTTCCTGAAACACATATAAAAGAATATTGTGAAATTTCTATCCCCGATTCAGGTCAGCTAAATTATATGTAAAACTTATTGCCAACGCTATCTGCTGCTTCAGCTGAATTCAACATGCACCAAAACAATTGCATGTTTTGTGGCACTTTTTATTATTAAATAATGACAAAGTGACTTTAAGGCAATGTTTTCGAATTTGTAAAAATTTAAAAAAAAAAAATGAAATACTAAAATAAGCATAAGTATTTTTAGGATGCCGATGGCAAAAAAAAACCTAGTGAGATCTTAAAATTTAGGGCAGTCGTGGAAATGGTTACACAATAGCTGATTTACTAGACGGAACCCAACAAAACACCATTTGCAGAACCTAGATGCAAACACTTGCAGCAGTCATTTTTGAGCTTCTTATGGATATAATACATTAGGTCTGTTTATGATCCTGTTATGGTAAGACAAATCTAATCTGCAGTTCATTGATTGAATTTAAAAAAAATCTTTTCATTAATTTAATTCCTGAGGTACAAAAATTCAGTTGATACAATGGCTGATTCTAACTAGTGAACATTATTAACTTGGGCCCGATATGATGTAAATATTTGAACAAAATATTTTCCAAAGCAGCAATTTTTTTACTATGCATCGTTAGTGATATGTACACCATGATAACAACTCTGAACCAATAACTAACATTGAAAATAAGCATATGATTCACGTTTTTCTCATAGATTATAAACACTGGTAAATTGAAAAAGTAAATACAATTCTTTCCTATGTACGCAATAAAATTCTGCGCAATCATAAAATTAAACATTTACTTGGTTCCATTCATATCTTCAATATTATTGAGATAAATAATAATTTCTTTATAATACTCAGAGATAGGGTATCAATCTAACAAATTCTTCACTTTAATTAGACGAGAATTTTATCACACGTTGTGATATTTTTCATACAATAGTTCCTCTGATTGGAGCCAGCAAGGGGAGTGTTGTAAGGCAAGCTTGGGAAATATCTGAACAAACATAGCTAAGATTATGTCGATCAATGATGGTCTCTTGCGATTTTGAGAGTAACTATGTTTTTCTGTATCTGTCTGTACATAATTAGTTAAGAAATATTTGTACAGCGCCCTTGAGGTGATTTTTCACAAAAACGGCACTATACAAGTCATCCAACTATTATTATTATTAACGTACATTCTAGAACAGGAGAACAATTTTTAAAATTCTATGTGAAAATCACCAAAGAGATTTAAGCAATTCTTGTTTGCGCTTCACCGGGTTTTAAATCTCCGAGTACAGAGCCAAAGTTAATTGCTCCGTAACTGAGCTCAAGATTTTAATTGGCAAGTTTTGCAGATTAAGGCGTTTTTGTCCAGATACATGTCAGAACAGCAATTATGTAAATACATGTAATGATTCTAGAAAGTTTTGTAGGTACCTTAAACGTAGAAAAGGCATCGGAGGCAATATCAAAAGTAGAAACTTCGACATATCTAAAGAAGTTAAAAAAATCTTCTGAATAAAGCATTATTTTTGCCAGGGCTTCATATCGGGCGCATTCCCTCAGCATGGTTCCCCCATTTAAGGCAATTTCTTGATGCTCGTATCTGAAAATAAATTCAAACATTATTTGTTATTGACTGTGGCCACTGGCGAGACATGACTAAAGGGCCTTCCACACAACCGGTTTGCGCGATACTAACTAAAGCCACAGCATCGAAAGGTTCGACCATCCGATCGACTTTCCTAAATTCAAGCCTACCAACTTTAGGAAGGGACGACCCGATGGCTGAACCTTTCGACGTGATGGTTTTCAATTAGTATCGGACAAACCAGGCATGTGGAAGGCCCATAAATATCAAAATAATAATACCAAGGTCAGCAACACTTTAAAGGAGATGGTCTTGAAATCTCGATAATGTATGGTTATAATATTATATAATTAGAAAATATTTAAAATTATCTGCAACAATGTATAATTTTTTTTTATAAAAGTCTTAAATCAATGTTTGAAACAAATCCTAAATAAGCACCCTGCTATGAATACTGAAGCAATTCAATATAATCAGCATGGGGTAGGAAAACTTTATCATGTTGATAAAACTGGAAACTTCTTTAAAATCATAGATCAAATTGGTACGCAACAAAAAACATATTATAAGTTGTTTTTTTGTGTAAAATCGATAATTTCTGCGTAATAATTTAGTTTTAACCGGTGCTAGCCAGTTGTCAACAATCATTGATTATAATTAACTGTGTTATGTTATAATATTTGCAATAGGGAAATTGAGACATACCCTGTCATTAGCGTGAAAAGTATTTCAGGTTTGGTACAGATATACTCCACAGTGGGTGACCTTGTCCCGATCTGTCGACGCAGGACATTGTTAAACACCTGAGCTACGTCCTTCTTGCCTTCAAAGTCAATTCGATTCAGATTCTAAAACATGAGGAAATGATGGAAAAAGATGTTAGCAGAAATTGAACGAATTAGTTTCACACCTAGCAGGACAATGTTAAAATTAGATGTACAAGAGCTGACTGGGATTTAAAAAAAATGTCAATAAGCAAGTATTCAACATTGTGATACTTACTTTTTGAGGTAGGAGAAATTATCTTAATATATCCTAGGTTATTATTATGTATGTCAATGTGAAAATTTTGTTTTACTGTCAGATTTGCGGTGGTAGAGATGAAACTAATAAGAACCACAAAGAAACCTTATACCTTAAATTTATAGAGAAAAAATCAGACATGTGGTCGTCCAAATAATAAATCTGTGTATTTACACTACCTGAATCAGAAGCAGCAGAAGATTAGTGTTATACAATTCCTGCGCCAACTGGGCAACTATGATGTCAGTTTGAGGCTCTGCATCAGATGTGCCATAGAGCATATTCTTTATCAAAACCTAAAAGTTTTTAAACGATTATTAGTCAAATTTGTTTCATGTGACAGGTGTATTGCAGTTTAGTTTCAAGATCAATACTTACAAGATTTTTGCTAACATCCTCCTGAGCTTTCTCAGCTTTCTTATCCCCTCTCTCTAAGGCACTGACTGCATCCTTCAGAGATCGAACTAACTCCGAAGGACTCTTTTGAGACTTACCGAAGAGAGGCATAGTCTTAATGATCTCGAGAGCGAATTGAAGAGAAATCAATTTCTACATATGATTATGGTCGCACTAGTTCATTCGTTCGGAATGGTATATTCGAATTAGAACACAGTGACAAGCACTTAACGATTAAATAGGAATTATTCAACTGATGATAAACGAAAATATGTTCACTATAAAATCGTCAATGACATTTAAAGTGATTCGAATACGTTCCGAGTGTTGGCGATAATGCAAACCTTCACACTTTTTGAAGAATGAAAGTAAATAACTGCTGAGTTCGATTTGAAGTGCCTTACACTGTTGGCTAATATTATTTTCAATATTTTTTTAGAATATGTAGTATTGCAGAATACCAAGAAACTATCGCCATAATACACTAGACAAGTTCAAGGTAAAATTTCTCTTATAATTTTTATATCCATGGAATAGCTGACACCAACTGCAGAACTGAAATTTTAGGAAAAATAAATATTTTGTACAGATATTCCACACGAGCGATTCCACCCAATACTAAAAAAGCCATGGCGTCGAAAGGTTCGATCATTCAGTCGTCCTTTACTAATGTTGGTAGGTTCGAATTTTGGAAAGGTCGACCAGATGGTCGAACTTTCGACGCCATGGCTTTTTTAGTAGCGAGCAAACCAGTCGTGTAGAAGGTTCCCTACTTGCTGGTATTGGCAGACGTTTTGATTTTTTTTATCAAAATGTCTCTCTTGGAGTCATGCAGTAGTTTAGTCATCATTACTATTGTAAGATCATAATATTAATGATTTACACAGGCTTATTTCATGAGTTGTGAAAACGTTAATTGAATAGTGAACGAAGTAATAGAGCGAATATGATGAAAAAAGAAAGTCGTAAGCTGAAAGTAAAACTGTAGTAATCGTAATTCATTAGGTTGTATGGGTTAGTCGTTCAAATATGCAAAATTAATTGCTTCATTCAATATATATTATAAAATATGTACTTACAATTTTTTTTAGTTCATTCTGTATAATCCAATATTATCTCATAAAAGGTAATAGAAAAAAGAACAATATTGTTTACTAATATTGGAGTTTTGCATTTTCAAGAGTTGTTATTTATTTCATTTTTTTTTAAATAGAAATTTTTAGGTACCCACTTACATACAAATTATATTTCACAATACAGATTGATATAGCCTTTTGTAATCACCTAAAATAAATGACCGAATTCACCGAAATATTTAGATTTAAAATGTGCATTTTAAATAATAGTAATTCCCAGATTAGACCGGCCATAAAATGAATTTAGTACAAAGGCTAGCCGAGCCTATTGTTAGAAAAATCGTAACTAAAATAATATAATCTTAATTGCTATTTTGGGAAAATCCGCAATTCCTTTGGAATTTTGTGAGACGGCAATAAACACCTCAAAGGAATTGAGCCGCTCGACGGAACAAAGGCCGCTGAACAATGCGGGTTAAAAGATAATACCTACAGGTAGACAGAAGGACAGTAGGCTCTCGGAGACAGTCAGGTGCAGTCTTCCACCGAGGAAGCAGGAGTCGAGTGAAAGCTTCCACCGAGGAAGCACGAGTCGTTGCAAGAGTCCGCCCAGGACGGAGAGTCGGTTGCAGTAGTCCGCCCAGGACACACAGCCAAGTGAAACCTTCCGCCCAGGAAGGTTCCTATTCTCGCTCCTTGGAGAGGCCGCCCAGGTCCTCTGACGACGAGGAATTCTACGCTTCCATCCCAGAAGGAAGTAACTGATCTTCGCCCTTCGGAGATCAACATCGGAGACCGCCCAGGCCTCTGATTATCGCCGCGTTGCACCTGCTCCCGATCCGGAGGTACATGAATACCTAGTGCGAACGCGAGGACTCTACATACAACGCAGCCACTGGACCCTGGACAGCCATCACCAAAAAGGGAAGTGCCTCTGACTCTAATGATAATTCCTCCCACAATGTCAGCCAGGGAACCTCTAATTTTAAGTTCAAAGACTTTAACAGTAGAATTAAGTAATTGCGTATCTAGTTTTATTGAATTGTCTAATTAAGTTTTACTCTAGTTTTAAGACTAACCTCACGACTATCAAAATAAATTACTTGTAACTACCCAAGATCGATTTTATATTCCTCCCTTTTTGCGTTATTCCTAGAATAATACCAACTGCCCGACGCACCGTCATATCAAGAGTTATTTTACATATTATATTTCTATTCCATTAAATGCATTTCCTTGTATATAGTAATGATGCATAATGATTTGAATATTACAAAGTAATATTATTATTATTTTTTTATTATAAGTTATTATATTTGTCCTGACGAAGCTTGATATTCCCATAAGTAATGACCGAATTCACAGACCTACTTATTTTGAAACATGTCCATTTCAATTCTTAATAACTCCCTCCGACTAGACAGGCTTTGAACAAATTGCACAAAGGCTAGCCGCGTGAATTTTGTTCGGACCGGAAACTGTCGTAAAGCTTAGAGCACCCTTAATTACTAGTTTAGAAAGTCAGGCCATTTTACAAAAGGAACTGCTACCCGAGGACAGCAATAAACCTAAAAGGACTTGAGCGGCCCGCCAGACAATACGGGTCGTAAACCAACCCTCGGGGGCCACACTACCTTGCTAAACCGTGAGACAAGTTCTAATGGCGTTGTCGCAGAATGGACCTACCGGCGACATCTAGCGAGCGAACTAGGTAATGGTCGACGCTAGCGCCAGGGAACTGTTGCAACGTTTCCATCAAACGGGGGATGGAAGAACTATATCTCGAAAGAGATGACACATAACCCCAGGAGGAGGTGGTCGTCGACACAGTTGAGTTCAGAACCCCGGCTCGGGAGGTTGCCCCGTCTCCGCCCTTCGGAGAGGGCGCCCAGATCGCGGGACCAGTGGAGTTCCAAACGCAGGCTACAGGAAGGTTGACGCCAGGGCTCCGGCGCGGGAGGTTGTTCCATCTCCGCCCTTCAGAGAGGCCGCCCAGGCCACGGGACAAGTCGACTGTACGCTTCCGCCCAGGAAGGTACCCATCCTCACTCCTCGGAGAGGCCACCAAGGCCCTGTGACCGCAGTTGCTGCCGACGTCCGGCCAGGAAGTTACTGGTCTCCACCCTTCGAAGACCAGCCACGGGACTCTGGATAGTCATCGTAACATGGAAGTGCTTTTGAACTCTTGCTGTAATCCTCCAATGGCCCAGTGAAATTAGTTTTAAGAATATCAACTTTCCTGTATAATTAAGCCAAGTGAATCTCTAGTTTTAAGAATCAACGTTTTCGTAGACTTAAGCTAAGTGAATCGCTAATTTTAAGAACAAAGCTTCACGTAAAATTAAGTATTTGACTCTCTAATTTTAATGATATTTTCTACCTAATTAAGATTAACTTTAATTTAAGACTACCCTCTCGAATGAGACGAATGTGTGGTAAAACCATGTATGATCGTGTGAAAAATGTTAAAATTCGTAAATAATGCAAGGCTGATGAAATCGTAGTGAGCAAGATCAAGAAAGGGACGCTTAGGTGGTTTGGGCATGTAGAGCGAATGAACGAACAGAGGAGTGTAAGACGAATATATGACGCGGATGTGAATGAAAAAAGAAGTCGGGGAGGTCCGAGGAAGACATGGCACGATCAAGTGAATCAAATACTTGAGTCGGGCCATGTCAGAAGTCGGAATAACAAGAGAATGTATGAGACGTTGTATGAAAGTGAATGAAGCAAGAAGTGTATGCCAAGATCGAGTTGTTTGGCGGTCCGTCCTCTCTGCCTACCCCTGCGCAGAAACGGCATGATGGTTAGTTATTTAAGACTAGCCTCTCGAATAGCAATAATAAATTAAATAATTATTGTGATTACCTAAAGCGAGTTTCATTTCCTACCTTTTTGCGTTATTCCTAGAATTATAACACACCGAAGTAATTAGCGTCCTAACAAGCTTGATCTAAGCGAAACCGGTTGGCGTAAAAATACAATAAATCCGTGGTTTATAACAAAGTGTTTGTTTTATTTAATATTAAATGTTTTTTAGTCAAATTGAATAGATTTTCTCATAAAAATAATAAAACATTGCGTTTGATCAAAATTGCCCCGTAAAGACGCATGGCTAGCTTTGTTTTTTAGGCAACCTGTCAAATTCCAATAAAAAAAATATTTACAGAAATTTGGCTGTCATTTGACGTTTAGCGCGGGTGGCTCGATTTAATACATTTTATCGCATTTTTAACATATTAATAAAAAAAAAACAAAAGAATTTCCTTCTAATTTTAGATTTTTTTAGTATTTCTTATTTCTTTAGTTATTTTAATTCATCTTGCGGCTTAAAATGAATTCTTGTGCAGTGGCAGTCGCTGCAAAAGACAATGACGGCGACGATAGATGGCTCAGCATTGTAGGAGAAACAGTTTTAGTAAATTTAATACCGAATACGTGAAATATCAATGAAAATGTAATATGTTGTATTCATTTCTAGCATAATCGTTTTCTTTTGGACGCCAGAGACAAAGATCCAGAGGTTATTTTTTTAGGAGATTCAATTCTCCAGTTCCTAGAGCACACTGAAATATGGAACCAGTGGTTTGCTCCCCTCCATTCCCTGAACTTCAGTATTTATAAAGATCAGACTCAACATGTGCTCTGGCGAATCGTCAACGGAGAGTTGGATAATGTTCACCCAAAGGTAAAAAATAAAATATCAATTACCTTTCATCGAAATAATCTTCATACGAAGTAATGGCAATCGGTGCAAAGCCTCACTTTCGTATCTCATCTTTTTACAGAAGCTCTTACAAGTTTAAAGGCTTAATATGTTATAAATTATTTATGTGTTCATGTTTCATAGATGTTTAATGATTTTTATGCATAATTAATATATTTCATCTTCAGGTCATTGTGTTACACGTTGGAACAAATAACATCGAATTCACAGAATCGGAAACGGTTGAAGGCATCTTGGAAATAGTTCAGACAATACGACAAAAGCACCCAAATGTGTATATCATTGTTCCCGTAAGTAGTATTCTGTTTATAATATTTTTTCTAGACTATATTAGTATAACATAGTACGTAAGAAGCCAATCTTAGTTTGGTGACCTAGGATTTCTTAAATTAGTAATATGATGTCTCCATTTATATTATATTTGATTTAAAGAATTTCGATTGCGGGAGTTTGATTCAAAACAATGATTATGTTTTTTTTTTACTTTTTCGCTGCCACCGGTCTCAATTGGAACTCTCACCGGCTGCGAATTTGGTAATTAGTGTAGTGTAAGCAAATACTGTAGAAATATGACAATATCTCCAGCTCCTGACATTTCCCATGAGATGGCAATATGATACACTAGCGCGTCTAGTGTAGCACGTTGGCGGAATTAGGTTTTTCCATATATTTTAATAGATTTGCTGTCTTCTTCTTCGTGTGGTGGAGGAGAGTTGGTGGAGGTCATAGTGAGATGCTGAGGTTATTCAGCCAGTCGACGGCATCAGGAGTCACTTGGTGCAGCACAGATGTGCCATAGGGAAACTGATGATGGGACATTCTTCTACGATGTGTTCTGTTGTTTGAATATGTCCACATCCACAATGTTCGGAATCCTTTAGGCCCCATTTGTGCATCATGTACGCACAGCGGCTGTGACTGCACCGGATGCAGTTTAATGGGGTCTGCCATTGAGTTCACCACGACTCTTCAGGGGAGTATCGTGATAGAAGCAGTCTTTCACTTTCAGTCCAAAAAAGCTTCTTGGACGTCAGGCGGCTGGCCAGGAGGTTTGTAAGGTCATTTTGAAGTGGAATGTTACTATTCACTGCCTTTTTGTATTCCCCGAGGGTTGCTATCTCTCGTCTTACAGTGGGTGGTGCGATATGCGAGAGGATAGGGAGCCATTGTAGTGGGGTGGAGGGAAGTGTTCCACTCACCGTGCGCATAGCAGTATTTAGTTACACGTCGATCTTCTATGTGTGTGCACTTCTAGCCCACACTGGAGCGCAATATTCTGCTCCAAGTAGACCAAGGCAATTGTAGCTGTTCCTTAGGGTGTTTGCATCGCAACCCCAGCTAGTTTTCATATGATATTTATGCGAGTCTTGGTCTTCTTGCTAACATTTTCCAGGTGGGAGCTATACGTCAGGCTTCTGTCCAGTGTTACGCCAAGATACCGAGGACTACTTTCATGAATAATAGTTCCTCATCCAAACTGTACATTAAGTGTAGCACTTACACGCGAGTTGCTTAGGTTGAAGCTGCAACTCGTTTTTGTTGTGTTCGCTTTTAATTTTCAGTCGGAGAAGTATTGTTCCATGACAGTTAGGTCAGCATTTAGGTCATTTTTAGCAGTCAAGGGATTTATGCTGGATTATTCTAGTAATATCATCTGCATAAATAAATTTTCTTCCCTTGGTTTCTTGATCGGTACTTGTACCTCTCCTTTTCAATTTGTATATAGATTTTCTGTGAAATATATTCTTAATAAATTATAGAAATCGAAAATTAAAAATAATAAATATTAGGTAATTTACACATGATTTTACTCCCTTTTCCCTCATAAATGAAAAAAAAACTTTAAAAAGGCTATTAGGTTTGTACTAATAGTTATTAACCTCGCTGCTAAAAGCTTGCGCTCGGTCTGGTGGTTTAGAAAGGAAATAAAATAAATTGTGAGAAATTTTCTTTGATTTCTTATTTTTACGCTTCTCTTGGCTTAACATATCATAATTCTTATAATAAATTTTTTTTATATACGCTTTAAGGCGATCCACCGGCTAAAATTCCAACGAAATCACGCGCTCCTTATGCAGGTGGCGACAAGGTTGAAAGTCCCGCTTAACATCGGCCGCATATTTCGATTTATGCAAAAATAACCATCACCAAAATGCATGTTTTATTCTATTCTGTAAAGTCCAGACATAATTATTAAAATGTTTTATGGTCATATTCTAAAAAACTTAATTTACCACAATAAACAATACGACAATATCAGAAAAGGAATTCGGAAGTAGGAGAGTTTGTGCTTTAAACATTTTTTTAATGTCTGATACTTTATTTTTTTCTAGGCTTATAAAATGACACCAAAAAAATGCCCGGTTAAACGAAAGGCCAAGGTGTGCTCTACTTGCAGTATTTAATTAAATCGTATCGATGTTTCTAGGCCATCAAATTCTCAAACAGAAAACACACGATTTTGCATTACTTCCCATTGCATCGCCTTAAGGAGGACATTGAAATATTTATATCCATTTCCACCTAATATTTATTTTTTGAATTTTCGGTTTCTATAATTTATTAAGAATATATTTCACAGGAAATCTATTAAAATGTATGAAAAAACCAATTCGTACATCTCGGGCCGCTAGAGGGCGCTAGTGTGGCGTGTTGCAATCAAATAGGAGCTGGAGGATTGTCATTTTGCAGTATTTGGTACAAGTGAATTTAATTTGTATTGCTATGATAGGGATAATAATAATTATGTAGGACAATTAAAGGCTTAGTAAATAAATCTATTGAAGATGAATGAATTTAACTAGTAATTGTAAAACTACAATGTTTAGAGATAACAAAGAATCTTCACGCTAGTGGGTATGGGAAGAGGTTTAGATAAATTATGAACTAAAATATGAATATAATATTTTTCTACTGGACAGCTAAATAAGGTATGGGGGAGAACCCACCCCTTGAGTCACCACCAACGCATTGGGGATTCATAAATTATAATGTTAGTTAAATGGGCTCCCGTGCTACAATATTGCAATTGTATTCAACAAATAATAGTACCCAGTATCTTTGTTGTTGAAATGATTTTTTGCACCTTCCGCTACATCTGGCATTGCGACAACCTTTTGAGATTCAGGATAGTTAGGTCGATTACTCCACTAGATATAACCTTCTTCATGATTGAAAGAAGAAGATGTATCGGGATGGATGAATACATAGATCTGCATCGAGTGATGGCCTTCCTTGCTATATTGATCAGTGCGCTAACCTGACTGGACATAATGATTGTATTTCAAAAGGATAAAGTAATGTCCAACACGACACAAGTAACATCTTCCACTTGCTGTGATGGTAGTAGGAGATTTTCAAATATTGTTAGATTATTCGTAACCAGAGAATGTTTGTCTTTCTTAAAGAAAAAAAAGTTAAAAAGGTTTGGTAATAAATGTTTTAGCAATATGTAAAGTTGTGTTTTTAAAAGCTTAGCGCAGGTAAATCATTTTAAAGAGATTCTTGCTTGTCTAGCGGTGTACTGTATTGTAGAACTACTGCTGGGTAAGAGGGGACTGCGGACGGGTGTTCCAAACTCACAATAATTTTTTAAAATATGTACTTTTGTAGAAAATATGATAGGATTTATTTCTTTTGATAGTCAAAATTTGTTTTTAATTTCTTAAATATTTTTCTTTCTTTTTAGAGTTTACTTCCTAGAGGACAGCATCCGAATAAACTTAGGGATAAAAATAATAAAGTCAATGAGATATTGAAAGAAAAGGTGACAAGCATGAATCGGGTGGAGGTCGTATCCATTGATAAAGGGTTTGTGCAGCCAGACGGTACCATTAGCCACTATGATATGCACGATTACTTACTTCTAACTAATGCAGGCTGTCGAAAGGCCTTTGAGCCTCTCTACGAACTTCTAACGCAAATATTATCTGAAGGGGAAATAGAGAAAGACCTGACTCCCTCAGAATAAACTTATTTGGTAAAATACAATTATTCCGGTAACTTATTTTTAAATTTAAGAATATGAAATTCAATTAATTATGAAATTATTTTAAAAAAAAAACTCTAAGTTGAAAGGACAAATTTAATGGCACTTTTAGCATTCCAAACAGACATGCATTAATAATATATTATGTAGTTTAGTTTATTGAATGCATTTTTAAGTACACTCCTATACCTACATTTAAAAGTATGAAGATTATGGTTTTTGGGGAGTATAATCTCAGGGTTGTTTTTACCCATTGTTTTAAATATAAATTGAATCGTTTGGCTTGAATTATGTTTATTGGATTTTTCTAATAATATTGGAATAAATATTTTAATAGTTAACTGTAGATGTAGCTGCCTGCTTTTGTAAAAGTTTCGCATGAATTTTCGAAAGAAAACTAATTTTTTTTCAAAGAGTTCTATTGTAGATGTTTCAGCCATATAATGTAATCGAATCTAGACCCTGCATAGAGTGCGTAAAGGGGCGTACTTCAGAAATCATTGAGATTTGTGATAAAATATCACTCGTATTGCTCAGATATGTCAATTTCCGTTTCATGGGCCATTTGTACATTACTAGAATAACCAAAAAGCACCCTGCAATAAGTTAACACCTCACTGTATGATGAAATTCATTGAGATTATGTCTTTGTTTATGGCTGGGTGCAAACGTGTTTAGTAAAATAAACTATAAATACACTAAACATCTCTAGTGAGATCTCAACAAAAGATTCAAAACAGTTTGGGTTGATGCTGAAAGGTTGAACGTAGGAATGGGATAAGATGCTACATTTGTGTGATTATAATATCCTGAGCGTAACCTTAAACAGCTCGTGCTATGTGTGAAATCATTTCTTAAAGTGCTAAAATTGTGTATTGTGTTTACATAAATCTGTATTGAATCGGTCAATATTATTATTTAATATCTCCTGACAATTTTTTGGTTTTTGATGATAATTTTAGTTGCGCTATTTTTATTTCCTACTTTTTATGAAAGCTAAATATACCACTAAGATCTCATACCCGTTTGTAATGCTTCATTAAAATAGTAAACTTTAATACATTTAAAAATATATATTTACTTACATACCTAAAATATACAGTACCTATTCAATAATCTGAATTTATTTTTATTGAAGGAAGTAAAAAGTTGGAGGTGTGACATGGAAATGGAAAACACACTTTGTAATACACGTAAAGTGATACACATAACATACCTTGTAATACACATGAGGCTTGAGCTAAGCGAAAACCTGTCAGCTGTCAATGTATTAATTCAATAAAGTGGTGTATTACAAAGTGTGTTTCCCGTTTAATGTAATCCAAATTTAGTTTCGTAGCTATGTATATATTTCTCTTATTTGAAACGGGCTGTTTCGATTCCAAGTTTTCTTATTGTTTTAGAATATTGCAATATTGTTTTAGGATTCTTTAGAATTATATTTCATCATCGCACAGGTAATATCTCTCAAATGACATACTTCTTTCAGACTTTCAGTTAAACTTATGCATAACAGATATTACTTGCTCCAACGGAAATTGAATTTCTTTCTGTCTGTCAAAGACTGTTGTGTTATCAAATGACGGAAATTACTGAATAATTATGAGAATTTATAAGAAAAAAAAAATCAACTACAATTGCATAAAACATCCATGCAATGAGAATGTTACATATATATAATCTTTACTCTGAATTTTACAAGTTTTTTTTATGTTTTTTATTTACTTGATCCTATTTCTTAAAAGATTCACTTTATTATGATTGAATTGTTGGATTTCAATTTTGCCAATAATTTGAACCTAACCAACTTAATTTGACAAAGATCTAAGTTACATTCCAGTGTCAATTAAGCAAGCATCGCAGTCCTTAAATCGTGAACTTGAATATTAATTTTTGTATGACAGTGAATAAAAGGTAAATTTACCGCTTTGTATTTATTGTGAATTTATTGCTTTGCATTTACTTAACTTAAATATATTTGTCATCTGAATTATTTTATAAGCAAATCAATACTTAAAAAAACACAGGGCATTCCAAAAACTCTTTTATAAATTTATATGAAATGTTGATGCAATGTATGTAATAAAAGTACGGATATTATAAATCTCATAACATTAACCGTCTTACTTGTAAGATTCTTACGCGCCGGTTCAGTGTTGGCATAGTTAAACTGGACGTAAGGCCGGTTTAGCTATACCTAAGCCATGGTTACAAGTCGAGTTTTTCACTATTCTGACCTTATACGCCGCATAATTTTGTACCGCGCTTATAAGTAAGACGGTGCGTGTTTACTTATTCCATGACTATGATTATAGTATCTCTATTAGCTACTAAATTAAGTGTTTTAAAAAAATATTCATAATTAAATTCTTTTGAGAAGAGGAAGTATATTTTTTATACTTTGAATTCATATGTACCTAATATTACTTGTAAGGCTGGTGTTTTTTAAGGGGTTTCTATACAAGTGTATTTTCCTGCTCACACTAATTAATCTTTATGAATCTAAATTTAAAACGAGCAGTTTGTTTATATCACCCATTAAATTAGGCAAAAGACATGAATCGTAAATTAATATAACATAATGCTTTTGGAATACATATTTAGAGAAGAAAGAAAAACTGAAGTTACATGTTTTTAAAGCTTATCAAATGTGAATTTTTATGTTTTATCTCCATTTTTAAAAATCTCAAAGCCTTTTTTTTTTAAATTTGGCCACTTTGGCCTGAACGGGAATTATTTAAATAGGTGAATCACGACAAAAAATATTTCAATTTTAAATATACAGTACTTTCATTGCTTTTTAACTTAATTATGTGTTCAATAAAACAGGAAACTGTATTTGTGTCAAAACCTCTGATATTACCTCCTTCCTAAACATTGAAAATCTGAACCATTGATGGATGTTATACACTTTCTTAATAGTTTAAAAAAATAATCTTTAATTTATCTCCTAAATAAACATTTCTAGTAAAAGATGATTGGAGGCCATGCGACTTTGCTTGTGGACTAAAAGTGCGTAATGGCCACTAGGAATTAAATTAGCATTTGTGATATTTGAATAAATATTTGTATTTAATAGCATTGCTTTTTTCACATGGTGTACATCCGAAGACTGTTGTTTTGAATATAATGAAAATAATGTGATGATTAAGTCTTTTGTTAAAAGATTAGAAAAATGCTACTTTTCAATGAATATACTCAGTGAAAATTGGATACTGCTTTGATTTTTGTATATTTTGTGCCTGGTATGATATCACCAAAGAAAAGCAAAATAAAGCTCAATTTGTATATTTTGTTTTATTTTCTACAAATCCACCATAGCTTTCCCATTTATGTTTTTTTTTTTTAATTTTTTTTTTAAATTTAATTTTTTATTTCCAATGAAAGAAGAATTCTGATTCTAAGTAACAAGATAATTTAATGTATTTTAAATTTTATAATATTTTTAGCTGGGGTATCCCACTTCGCTCAGGACAACATTCGAGAGTGTTCTGGAATGTTCCCCAATGATGTTCTCGATTCCCTATTCCCGAAC
>JAHDVE020007832.1:0-110203 GCA_022606495.2 Halesus radiatus
AAAAATATATTTGTTTTTTAATTGAAGAAACTGGACATTTCATCTTTTATTTCTGCTAAACTGTTAATTATTTCTTGTATTTTTTCGGCATTCGCTATATAGCAATTTCTAGACATTTTGTTTGGAAGTTTTAATTTACCATGTACTTTTGCTATTTTTGTATTAATAAATTCGCTACCGGTTTCGACACAACCGTGCCATTGACGAGCATTCTCTGACTCGTCCCACTGCCCACCCCCCTCCAAATCACCACTCCCTCTACCCTCACCTAATGGTGACTAATTTCGTTTCTGTACTTGTCTAATTTAAGTTAGTTTTAAGAACGCTCGTCAATGGCACGGTTGTGTCGAAACCGGTAGCGAATTTATTAATCCAAAAATAGCAAAAGTACATGGTAAATTAAAACTTCCAAACAAAATGTCTAGAAATTGCTATATAGTGAATGCCGAAAAAATACAAGAAATAATTAACAGTTTAGCAGAAATAAAAGATGAAATGTCCAGTTCCTGCGTAATGATATATGGATCAATATTCCACAAAAAAATCTTTTTCGCCTTATATAGTTCCTTCTTCCGCGACGGCCGCAATTATTGAAAAATTATAAATAATTGTCAAAAACATGCCACCAAAATATCTTTTTAGTGTTACTTATTTACTTTAATTGTACGCATAAGTTAGCACTAAATCAAATAAATGAAGTAACAAAGCAAAAGTTTGGATTTTGTCTACTCATAAAACAACAAACAAAATATCTAGGTTTAGGAAGGCACAACGTATTTGAGGTTTTTTTGTCTGATGCTGCACAAGACTTCCAACGGCTTGGAGCCTAGGTCTATAATAAGTAGGTTGTGAAGCTGAATTAAGCGGATAGGGGAAGGAGATGTGCAGGGGAAGTTTTATAAGTTACTAAACACGGCTAATACCATTTCAAGTAACGTCCATTCGGAATGGCGGTATTTTACCAGGGCGATGCGATGAGAATATCTACCAGCAGGAACGTGGAGCAATTACACTGTGTTGTTTTGATTAATTTCTGGAAAAACGATAAGATGTTGGGGATCGAAAACCGTGATCTCTGGGCTTGAAGTGCTTAACCTACCCGCCCTGCCACGGATGACGTCACACCAATCAATTTCTGCTTATATTTCGTTAACATTTTATTTTTTTTAATTTCTTCAATAGATTGGTATTTACATTGTGGCATCATTATTAATAAATTAATTAAAATTGCTTTGTAATCACCACTTTATTAATATAAATATATATATTAACATATTTCGAAAGCGAAGCTTTCCTAATCGGTATTAGTATTTTTTTTATTTATGCATGTACCTCCATAAATTATTACCCCAATCATTCAATCAATCCGTAAAAAAAAATTATATAATTTAAATATAAATTTAAAGAGAAACACTACCAAAATTTATTCATTTTATTAAACAATTTATAAAGCTCATTTCACTATTTAATCGTTGAAGATAATATTAACAAATCTCAAACAAATATGATACAGAAGTGACACAGAAAATAAAAGGTAACGGTCGTATCTAGGAATCGAACCCAGAACCTTTGTCTAACCGGGACTAATGCTCTAACCACTGAGATAATGAAATTTTATAAATTTCTTTTTTTTTTTAATTCCGTCATCCTAGACTTATAGAAAAGTCAATAGATGTATCATATAAATACAAATAGGATAATTATTATATGCGAGGGACTAGATTACTAATAAATTCCGGTAGAACCTTGCAATCATACAAAAGAATAGCAGCCAAGAATGTGGGAATTTATTGAAAGTGATTTTGCTATTTCTTAATTTGAGGTATGACATGATATACGACCGTTGTCTTTTGCTTTCTATCTTTTTCTGTTTAGTAAATCATTTGAGATTTGTTAATACTATCTTCGTTTATAAAATAAAAGTATTTAAGTTGTAAAAGGAAAATAGTATTTTAATTTGCAATTGGATGATGTTTTGGATATCTTGTCCGTTGACACAGAATAAATACATTATTTCAGCGACATAATCCCCTCCTATCAGGAATTTGCGATAAAATATTTTAACCATCTCGTTTATTGGATTTTTATTTAAATTCCTATTACTAAAATATACACGAAAGCAGACATGCGTGAAATCACAAAATGCTCATCCTGAATAATAATGCTTTCCTCAAAAATCTTCCCATAGGTTTGGAACATGACTATGAATATTCTTATAAGAAAATACTTTTATATTTTAACAGATTTTTTTTATATCGATTCAAAATATGAAGATAATAGTAATTCAGTGTTACTTAAACGTACATAAATCCTTCATAACTTTTCTTGGATGAAAATATGTTATAATTTTTTTAACGGGGATACTATTTTATGGAACGGTATTAGGTTAAGAACTTTCTTTGAAAATTTTCTTCAAATTTGAACGTATTCCGTTTTCAAATTGTAAAACAGGGTTTAGGAAGACTAACAAAAGAAAAAATAAGATTTTTCGAAAAAAAAATTGTAAATGATTGAATAAATAAAACACCTTGAATAGATCTGATAATACGTCCAGCTTCTAACATTTTCCATACATTTTAATTGTTATTTTATTTTACAAAATATTCCCGATAAACTATTTTTCAGTAGTTCAACTAACGAGTGCTTGTCATTCAAAACCTTATAGTAAATTAAATATACAGTTAATATATATATATAAAATAAAGACATATGAAACAAAGTACATTCTTTAAAACATGACGATGAGATGGCAACGTATGAATTACCCCCATATAACGACGAGGTTGAACGAATGGGCTTTTTTTAATACGTTTTAATATTTATTATGTGAAATATATTCTAACTAAAATATAGAAATCTAAAATTCATTTAATAATATTAGGTAACCTGTATATGACTACTGTTTTTTGTTCATGTAAGAAAAAATACAAGCTATTAAATTAGAACTAACAGTTATAAACCTCGCCGCTTGCCGTTCGCGCTCTGTCTATGTGGTTCAGAAAGGGAATAAAAAACGTATTTAATAAATTTTGTAATTTCTTTCGGCTTAACATATCCAAACCGTAACATTATGTTTTATTTACTCGTATATCTGCTTCAATGGCGTTAAAATATTTAATAAAAAATCATTTTAACACATATTGCAAACATCCAGCAAATTTTATTTAATATTGAAATCTTAAATAAATATAGCTTCAACATTATTTACAGCAATATCATCAGTATTTGTTTTTATCAATCTCTATTGCGGCAAATAATTGAAATTATTTATTATTTTTTTATGTTAAGGAAAATATTAATGACAAAACATGATTTTTTGTAAATAATGTTAATACTGGATATAGGTTTGATTCGAATCTTAAAGAAAACTTGATATATTTATTTTATTAAGAATATACTTAAAAGCAATATATTGCGCATTAATTCGGAATGGAATTATTGGATGGGAGGGTGCAAACAAATGTATGAGCCCTATAAAGGTAGTACAGAAAGGTAGTACTGAAAAAAAAACACCCAAACATTTCGTCAGTAAAATTATTGCAAATAATTCAGGACACCTATAAAAAAGACTCAATACCATAACTATTCAAAGATATCGCATTAAAACATTCAACTTGATTCGTAACATCAAAATTTTCTACAAAACAATGGAAAATAATTATATTTACGAAGGGAAGAAATATTATAATTTTCTTAATTTTTTAATTGAAAAATATATTAACAGATTCACTAACTTAAAAAAAATGATTCTAAAAATTAAACAATAGTAACATTAACACCAGAAAGGAGTAATTTTCTTGAACACCGTGTTGCGCTTCCGTCTCCTTTAGTCAACATCCAGTGTCCATCATCAGGTAAGGTTTTTTTTATTGAAAAGTTTTTGGGATGATGGATACTGTAACGCTGTCCGAGACGTTAACTAAAGGAGGAGAAAGTGCAACACGGCATAATATCCCAAAAACTATTCAAAAAAATGGTTTGCCCCGAAAACCCGAAAATATACCTTTTCTGCAGTAGCAGTTTTCTCTAAACAGCGATTGTGCAACGAATTCCCATTAAAAATGAGAAAATAAGGCTAACTTGCATGATAATATAAGCATATTTTTAACAGCGTGCCATTATATTCCCAATTAAAATCCACGCCACCGAATATTGCGATCTAACAGCAACACGATATTATTATAGGTTCTGCGCTGAGTAGATTCAGCACATATGAGATCACGATCTCAAGCAATTACTTTATACAAAAAAAAAAACAAAACAACGCAATCTCCATGACGGTGAAAATAAATAACCTAGGCCGAACCATGTCGAAGTTTGTTCCCAGCGCTACATTAATGTTTGAAGACACGTGACCTCGGTCGTTTGATGAGTGTCACCAAGATGGCCCTGGAGTCACTTTATCAGCCGGCTGAACTTTGCACAATAAGGATGCAAGTTAAATGTTATTATTTTACTTTCTATACTTAGTACTAAATATTTGTAAGTTTCAATTTATTGTTTCTAAATTTCTCTAACCCTTTGCTTTTAGTGGCATCTGTAAATCTACTAATAAAACAAAAAGATTATAATTATGTTTTCCAAATTCAATCCACTTTAGATAAGATGTTATAATCTCAAGTAAAGAATGTTTTGACAAACGCCGTATTGTCTCAAGTCGCTAGTTATTATAGTACCCCTCCCACAAACTTTATTAAAATTATGTGATTGCCGCTGTATTCGACGATTCGCCGAAGGACAACAACAGTTAGTACATTTTGATGAAATATAATATCTTCTCTTGAATTTCTGATTGAAACCCCATTTAAAAATACGACGAATCACCACTAATAAAAAAGTAGTAACTTCATTAAATCAAACCACATATATTTATATTAATGTTATTTCTTAGTAATACCTACTTAAGCTACGTTTGTAAAGTCATGTAAGTTTTTTTTTTCTTTTTAAATAAACCGAATTGAATAATGTTATTATTGAAGTCTGCAAGTACTTTTGTAGTTTGATTAAGCGTTCAAAGCCATTATCAAAAAATATATATCTGTGTATAAGCCTACATATGTATTTTTTTTATAATCAAAATTGTACACTAAAATTAACTTAATCCTTGAAAAAAGTCATATAATAAAAGTAAGGCGCGTTATAAGGCACAACTATAGTGCATTTCTTCGAATGAGTACCTTCCTATTTCTGAAAAAAAAACTTGTTTTCTATTACTCATCGCAAAAAAACTGTAAAATTATATAGCCATGGTGTACTATTTCGTAATGCCATTATAAGTTTTTTTTAATGACACTAACAAGTACGAGTATACCCACGCACTGGCCTTGTCTATGTGGGATTTTTTGCTATATATTTAATACACTTAAATATTCAAGGTTATAAAATATATATATAAAATAAAAACATATGCACAAATTTATAGCATTAATATTTCTCAAGAATCTTAATCAAAAATATTTTTACAAAAATGTAAAAAATAAAAAATAAAAACATAAACAACAACAATAAAAAAATTTCAAATCATAATATGTTATCGCTACCGGGGTATGAGAATTGGAATCACGATTAGCTAGTTTGTCGAGCTTTTCGACAGTGTTTTATTGTGTGATAATTATGAACTCTATAATAAATTTGCTAAGATATTAAGACGGTAATTTAAAATAGCTAATCTTTCGAACGGCCCCTTAAGCCTTGGTCACACGGAGCGATTTTGATACTGCTATATTGCCGCGGCAAGTGATCGCAACTTCTTCTTGTCGCTAGTAGAGAGTTATACGGAGCTACTGGAATATCCGGAACTGCGAGTAGAAAGTAGCGAGTGAACCTCATTCTGTATTTTTGAAACGACTGATTCGTTTGAATCAAGCCGAGCTAAGTAAACAATTTATTGTTAAGGCTTAACGAAATAGGAAATGGGGGTTTGCGACTGGATTAGTTGGAGAGAAAAATTGTTAGTTCTGAGGTACTTTTGAGAGAACTACCTTTGAAAGATCCACTTACCTATAAAAATATTCAACGGCTAACTCAAGAAAAGTTTGATGAATTATTATCTTTTTTTCGTAAATTGAATGTAATGAGAAATGTAATAAGAAGTGCGCTTCCATGTACTACCAAACTAGAAATCACCTTGCATTTCTTGACAAGTGGTGATACCCTGAGGTCATTGAAGTTTTTATTCAGAGTTCCTCCTAACACGGTATCAACACATTAGCCTGGCGTATTTAAAATAAACCAAAATGTCCGTTATTGTTAATGTCAGACGATATTAAAGCAGCGCCACGAAGTGGCGAAGACATGCAAAAGCCGCACCACCGAAATCGCTCGTTTATCGCGATCAGAATTGAACATATTATTCTAATAGGATCTCGCGAATGCTTAAAAGCTATACGAGTACATGAAGCGATTTGACGCAACTGTTAAAATATTTGCGTTGAAATTGTTTTAGATACTTATACACTTGCAAAAATTTTGTTTATGTTGTTAAGTCTTCCACCATACTAAATTAACTTAATCTTGAACAATGACCTTCACAGCACAAGTGAACTTCTAGCGTGGAAGACAATATTCATTCCCTATAATAAAAAATTTGAACATTTTTAGTCATTAATAAAAAATAAAAATGGCAGCTTTGAACTCGCTTTGTGTGGCCGGGGCTTTACAAATCGATTATACGCCAGTCCACCGCCGGGTCATAAAATTGTAGAGGATCGTAGCCGAGCCGGCGTAGAGCCTTTACGCCTCTACGTTGCCAGTGATGTAGCCCGCTCAGTATTTGGAGACACCTACAGCGGTTCTACCGGTTATAGCTTCCACAGCGGTTGTAATGAATTCTGTGACCGTAGTCAGTACTACGTGTCACAATTAGCGGGACTCGGAGTTATTGCCCGGTCCGGGCCGAGCTTTACGTGGATGGCGAACTTTCAAAATTTATTTGGAAATTAATTGTAAAGTTATACGGAGTCGCTGTCCGGTGCATTATTCCGCAACGCCGGAGAATTTCGGTAAATCGTCGATGATTTGAGTAATTTGTTTTTGTAGAACTTCAATTGATTTTTATGTCAAACTTCACTTGCCTGTTTGTGACAAAATTACAATTAAAGGCTAAGAATAAGCTGTTAGAAGTTTTTTTAAATGATGAATTTTGATTGCTTGTTAAATGTGGAATCCTTTGTAATAAACTTAAAACTAATAAAAAAGTACTTACGAACCATACTATACATGATATGCAATTATTTACATTCAAGTACACAGAGATAAAAGAACACCGTTAATTGTTGTGGGTACTGAAATTAACCCCTCGTTATCTTAAGATTTTAACTATATTTTTTTTTTCACAATTATACAAATGTACCATTTCCATATTGGCTTGAAACTTGCAAACAATTTTTTTAATATGTTCCTTTATAGTTATTCCCTCATTTGCTGAAAATCATGACCCACAGTGCAATTGTCCTGATAGAGAAAGGTCCCCCACCCCACACAGTCTTCGGGTTTTTTTAAATGATTTGATTATGTTGGACAGCAATTGCTAACAAATAATGGGTATTAATTGTATCCTGTCGTTCTTTTCCAAAACCATATCTTCCTCAACACGAAATACTTCCAAAATACATGTTCGCCGAAAAATGTAATACGTAAAGTAAAGACTTGTCAATTTTACTAACAGTACTATGGATTTCCTAATTTTTATTTTTTTATTAGTTTCTATATGATTTTGATATTACAAGGTAAGGTATAAATATTAAAAATACATATATATACATATTATAGAATTTTTCATAGTCCTACTCACTAGGAGATCCTATGCTGAGGCGGACAAGGTTTTGCACAAAGTTTTTTTTGTTTACGATGCTTTCAAACGTATATGTTATTTATATAAGACCTTTGAAAACCTTTTGGAATATTATCATATTAATAAAAAAATTACACTAACCTTAAAGCTATAATTTTTCAATACAAACATTAGCGGTAACATAAATCTCATAAATGAATGAAAGTTTTTTTCTTGTTCTTCATAGCTTACTTAAAAACAATTGACATAAATCATACATTATATACCTTGTTTTCTCCGCAGACTAAACTAACAAGCGTATCGTATGTGGAAATTAACAGCACTGACCCCCATAGCATGGTTACTCCCTGCAATCCCTCGTCTGCGACTTAGTTAGCTTGGAAAACTAGCGCGATCGCCGCATTCGTTAAATAGGAGCAGCATTAAATTCACCCAGTGTTAGTCAAAATGACTAAGATTTGTATTTCACGGTTAATGTTCACACAATTGTAAAATAATTAGACTATACATAAGACAGTATCATTCCACAGACCCATGCAACAGTTTAAAAGACAATTTAAAATTATCGACAAATCTCGCTACATTTCGTGGACTAAACATTTTTTCTTTCTGATCCGTTCGGTAAAAGTACTTCAAGTAGCCAAAGGACCTTTCTTCATACAAGTTAAACACCTATTTCTTCTTTCACCCGGATACAATACTACTATTGCTATAATTATAATCTCACGGTGGTTATTTTCATTTTGCTATCTCCAATTGGATTATATAAAACTTTGCAATTGAAAAAAGTAATGTATGCAACATTTGTGCAAATTGCGCTAAACTAACTTTTACGACATCGTTTTGGCCGGGACATTAATCGTCATGGTAAAGTTAATAAAGAGCCAACCAACACATTTTTCATTTCAAACATGCACCAGTTAAACCCGGGTTCTATTAAATTCTCGTGTAATGGAAATATGTGACACTTCCAGTGATAAATGTCTTCATGCATGTTACTTGTTAACGTAGACACAAGAACGAGAGTGGATGCCCGTAGACGTAACAGAGAAACCCCACCGATGTCATCTTGATATTTGTATTACCCATGGGGAATGAACGAACGTTCAGTTGTGCAATGTTGATTGAAAGATAAGTGACAAGATCTGAATTAAGTAGTTTTACCGTCTTTTGAGGCTGTCCTCGTATCCAGTTTGTGCTTTTTTGGGTTTTGTAATTAAACCAGTATATCAAAAGTTTTTTGTGTTGGAATACCAGCATTCAAGACTTTTCATTGTTTTTATATGTGTATTTTCTGAATACATTCCCACAAAAAGACATCGTACGTAAATTGTTTGCTTTCTATGTTTTTTTTCATATTGAAGGACAGTAAAAGCATGTATTTTAAAATAATGAAAATAAATGTTCAATTTATTTTTTATATCTTATTGAAGTTTGTAACCCTCATTGTAATATTTAATCATTGAAGAAGATAATATTAACACATCGCAAAATGAACCACGAAACCGAAAAAAACAACAGATTTAAAAAGATTTCAGTCGCATCTGGGACTCGAACACAGGACCTCTACCTATCCGGGGTAATGTCTCATATAAATAAAATCGCTTAGGTATATCCGAGACTCTGTTCCGATTGCAATTGAGTTCGGGATGAATCTTTGCAACTATCATAAGGATAGCAGCCAATAATATGGGATTTATAAAAATGGAGGATAATATTAACAAGTCTTGAAATTGAAATATTATATCGGTGTAAATGGTGTAAATTGAACTGGTCTCATTAGCTTAGTTGGTTAAGCGGTTACCCCGGATAGGTAGAGGTCCTGGGTTCGAGTCCCAGATGCGACTGAAATCTTTTAAATTTCTGCTGTTTTTTCGGTTTCGTGGTTCATTTTGGGATGTGTTAATATTATCTTCTTCAATGAGAAAATAAATGTCTTTACACCATTACATATAAGTAGTGATTTACCAATTTTGAATAACATGTTACACAACTTGCTCAACAGACTACTGCTTACTGAAGACCTTGCCTCTGACATTCTCGTATCTGAAGAAACGGGTGGATTATATTGTTCTCTATCCAGTTTTATGTGCGAAAAAGCACGTTTTCATCTCCCTATTGCCTAATTAAGAGCTTTTGGTTGAATGTGCCATACCTGTTAGATTTAGACTAAATATTGTACATACGAGTACGTATAATATAAAATATATTAACTAATGTTTTCCCGATTTTTCGAAAAAACATATTTTTCCGTTACGTTCGATAAATACTTATATATTTTTGTTATTGTATCCAACACAAAAAATGTGTTGCATTTGTACACTTAAAATAAGAACTCTTTGTTAAGTATATTTATGAAGACTAGCAGATTAAAACCCGCTACCACAGTTTTTGCTGCATTTTTGGCATTGCAAAAGAACACAGTATGTTCATCGTCGTACGAATTGAATTGTAGCCTCTTTTGCGTATGAGGGAAAATTACCATTTCTTCCATTCGCGTCTACACGGGGATTAACATGGGACTCTAGGATATTAATATTTTAATATATTGACACAGTTAGGCATATATGAACTCAGTTGACAGCACCGGTAAGGAAAGGTGAAAACAAACAAAAAAAAACGTTTCAAAAACCATTATTTAGTATATCTACAATTTTTTTGAAAATAAAAAAAAATTATGGCATAATATTACTACATGTTTTCTCCATTGTACTATTTCTGCGTATTTATTACTGATGCAAGCATTTTAGCACTAATAAAGATTCTATAACATGTTGAAATTTGGCAACTCCCCCGCAGGCTTATGTTTGGCCTCCCACTACCTACTCATAACTCATGCAAAAACATTTGAGAAAATGTCTTTTTAACCAATGGGGCCAGAGATACGGAAAAAGTAACATACAAAAACAGTCAGTATTTTCCATCAAATTTTGACAGCGTTAATCCATCCTAGTTAAAAAAAGGGGAAAATGTTTTCATCGTAGACCAAGTTCAAATTTCTTTAGAGCATATCAACCCTAGGGAGAGTTTCCATTAATGGAAGCGAGAAATGCATTGTACTCCCATTTTAAAATAGGCGTTTATCTTCTCTATATGATTAATCTCTGTCGATTAAAGTAATAAATATCGCGATAACACATGATAAACGTATTTATTGCTTCTAGTTGTTCAAAAATATTTAAAATTCATTCGTTTATTGTGCCTGAGAAGCGATCAGTAAATTTCACTCAAAAGTTTTTACCACATAATGAGACGTAAACTTTTTAGGTAAGTTTTATATTTTTTCCTTTGTGAAAAAATATAAAACTTGCCTGCGAAAAAAGGCGCCACCTGCTACTATTAAGAAAAACGCATTGCTGAGGAAAGAAGTTATGCGAAAGCATTTCGTGGAGAAATCTATCGGTCGGTACTTTGAGAAAAACTTTGTCTGAAGTTGGACAGAATATGTATATATTTTTTTAAAGTTTATAATTATTTTGTATCGTCATTAGTAATAAAATTAAAAAGAAATTCTTTAAATGAAAAAAAAATGTTGTTTTAGGCTTCATTATTTTATTTTTATTTATGCATTATCGACAGGTTTCGGTTGAACTCAACCTTCATCGGGAACGTACGAATATAAAACGTGACACACATATATAAAATAGTTTTTTATGCGTACGTTCCTAATGAAGGTTGAGTTTAACTGAAACCGGTCGATAATGCACAAATATAAATAAAATATAGTGGTTTAAAATAAATAAAATCGTTCATTTAAATTATAATGTCAAGCCACAAAGTGATTGCTTTCTTCGGTAAAGAAATTCTTTGTTTACACCACTGTTATGATGCTTTCCTCATAGGGATATACAGTATACTGTTTGATGCTTTCCTCATCAGGATATAGAGTATACTATGTATCCTGATGAGGGAAGCTTCGCTTCCGAAACATGTTGATATTTATATATTATATAGTGGTGTAAACAAAAAAATTCGTATTAATTTTAGAATTATTTTTAATCATCGCTCCATTCTAGGGTTAATAAGAAATTCTAAATTCCATAATTAATGACAAATTCTTTGCTTACACCACTCTTTTATATATAAATATCAACAAGTTTCAGAACATTCGGAACAGTGGTGTAAACAACAAATTTCTTATTAATTGTAGATTCGCTCATCGCTTCCATTCTAGGGTTAATAACAAATTTTAATCACAGTTTCAAAAATAAATATCTGTAAACATATATTTTTTCTCCAAAATACATAGAAAATCCTTTTGCGTATACATCATTTCAGCATTAACACTTCGCCTTATACTCTCTTGGTGATGTGTTATGTAGATAACAAACATAAGGGAAAGAATACTAATTTATCTTAATTAATTCGCACGCTTACCTTACACCAAACAACAAAGAAAATCTTTCTTTTATTTATTCTTGTGGTAAGCATTATTTTACTATTTTACTGAATATTTCCATGACACAGATATAAATACTTTATCAATACTTACCAGCCATCTGCTTCCCCATATACTTATCCATCTCACTCCCTTCGGCCTCACAATATACCCTAATTAGGAATGATATTCTCGTAGTTCCCCTGGCTCCGGGCAGCTGGAACTCTTATGCAGCATTAAAAAAATCGTATAAAATTACAAAAATGTATTTTTCGATAAATTACAAATATTCAGAACTGTAACCTTTTAATGGTTTTTCTTAATACAATTCCGTGTGTCTGATTTTATTAGGTATCCTCTACGATTTTGGAAATGAAAGTCATCGTTAGCAATCTCAAAAGGGGAAGTTAGGCAATGAGCGCTTTTGTGAAAAGTTGCCGTAATTAATTTTCCATTAAACTGAAGTATCGTTTAAATTTCATCGCGAACTACAATTTTGACGGCCTTATTATGCCCGTAATAAATTAATGATGCAAACATATGTTGATGTTATGTGAAGTCTGATGTAGCTAGGCGCTCTCTTGATGATGTGTGGCACTGAACAGGTAATCTCTAGAAGTGTGATCTACACCGATTTCAAATAAAAGAATAGGGCCTACTAAAATAAGTTGTTCAATCCCAGATACGCAAAAGACGATGATTATCTGCTCACGCTAGAATTTCGATAGTTAAAAAAATTTTAATTCACTGGAAGTAAAGAAGAATTGAGCTTACTTTGGACATAAGTTTGCACCCATAACGCACTTCTATCGGTTTATCTAGTGCACATAGATGCCAAATGTGTGGCGTGTCATTCATTAGTTTGGAGGACAGTGTCGTTGTAAAAGAGGGTACTAGCAGGGTACAGTAACTTTGGTAGATGAATGATTGGGGTAAAAACAGTAGGATTAGAAAATTGCTTTTAATAAGTAACTCCAGTCCGTTTCTTATTTATTTTATCATTGTTGACATTCTAACTTACATACCGGTATTTAAAAAAAAAATTGTTTTCATATTTAATTTAATTCCAATTAAGTTCCATTTTTTTAAACCCACTTAAACGGCTGGAATCCGAGTGATAATCGCGTATCATCATATAAGCGTCGTATGGTCACACAGAATGAATTTACATAGATAAAATTTAGGCATGAACAACCGCGTATTCCAATGGTACCAATGAAACAGATGGGTGAGGTGGTTTTTTATTCACTTTAAAATAACCATATATAAATCCTTAAATTTAATTATGCGTAATAAAAATTATTTATCCTGACCCGGGGCTTTTTGATGAATATGAATAGAGTATATAGTTGAGTACGAGTATATAGTTGGGTACGAGTATATAGTTGAGTACGAGTATATAGTTGGGTACGAGTATATAGTTGAGTACGAGTATAAAGTTGAGTACGAGTATATAGTTGAGTACGAGTATAAAGTTGAGTATAAGTATATAGTTGTTAGACCATCATATTTTCCACTGGAGTTCCTTACTGAGAGATGTTATTGACATTTTAAAGTGCCATATAAGGGTAGATAATTATTTAAATTATAAGAAAAATTTAATATCAAAAAAAGAATTCGTTTAAAACAATAAGCATCGATGATGAATAAATAATAATAGTACCTAAGTTTTATTTTCATAAATCGATTTTAAAAAGCGATTAAAAACAGATTAAAACATTTCTTATGTCATGCTTGCCAATAGTGACAAGGAAACTTATTCCTACAGCTCCTAAAAAATCGTATTCCTACATACGATTTTTTTTTATTATTATGAAAACTTTCTTAAAGCACCGACATAGTTAGTTTGTGAATATTATGAAAAAAATGAACACGTCGACTTGAAATCATCATTGAGAGATTAAATTTAAAACGGTGCGATTAGATAAAGGTTTACGATGGATTGAAGTGGTTGTGATTTAACGATGAAAATGATAATAAGTAGTGTTTAATGTATAAAAATACTTTTTCAGTATGTCACACATATTCAGTTTACCCAAACATGTTATAATGATAATACTTTTTTAACGATTGTGGTTATTTTAGTTATTACACGTGTCTGACGGTGTGCGCGGTATGGTTTATACTTACCAATACTTACCAAGCGCTTTCGTTAAAGATTGTCGCGGAGATATTAATAAAAGAAGGGTCACCATTTGATTGATTTATTTCTCAACGCGTACAAAGTTCAGAAGGTAAATTTATAAACTAGGAGTGATGCAATATGCGAATCAACAAGTTACTAGTATATTCTACAACACGACCGGTTCAGCAAGACGCAGGAAAGCGAATGAAGATTTTGTTTTACAAACAAAAGAGGGCAGGCTGATCGTCTTTTATCTTGTAGTGTTGGCATATTTAAAAAGAATATAATTCAAATGAATTTATGGTTGTTCAGTGCTTGCATATTACACTTTATTCCTTCTAAGCCTTCGTATTTCTCTTCCTTGCAGTGGTTTTAAGCAAATATACTTTTGAAGCGACATATAATTTAAAAATACGTACATGATCATTGACGTTCTAACGAAGTATCGTTAGAGCTCAACTAAAAATAAACTTTCTTATGTTTTACCAACAAATCAACTGATCAAAATAAACATCATAACTTTAACAAGACACTTTAATTGTGTTTTTTTTTTCTGAAATTGCATAGCAAACCGGCAGTTTTGGACCATTGTTTCATAGAATCTGAAATCTGTTAAGAGGAATGGCTGCGCTGCCTGTTTCATACGTGACTTAATTTTGGGATTGCGTCCAAAATACCCATCCAAACTGAATGATATATTTTTTTAATTAAAGGTTTATTAAATATCTAGTACTGGCGAGAAGTATTTTATTATTTTTTGTTTTAAATTATGAAGCATATCCCATAAAAAAATCAATTTTTATAATTTTAGAGGCAACTTAGAAAATTATTTGCGGGTTTATTGTAAATAAAAATATAAAAACAAAACGGTTTTTCGCGTCGATATTTTAAATTATTTACGACAAATAAGTGTTCCAACGTAAATTGGTCGTTTTTAATTTATTAAAGTCAACCATAATGCTTATTTCAATATTTTAATTTTTTTTCTTTATATTTTTAAAGTAGACGGCGTAAAACATTTTTTTAAATCACCGTTAGCCCTCAAATAATTGTTAAAAGTGCCTCTAAAATCGCGAAAAATTAATTCCTTTAATGGCCTATATTTCATTATGTAAAACAATAATAAATAAATTAATTTTAATCCGTACTAGATATTTACTATACTTTTTGATGAAAAAAACGCGTTGCCTGTCCTCTTAAGTCTGTCAACTTATTTATGTTACGTGATAATTATAACGTAAATCACCGAAACTTGTATTTTACGCGAGTTTAATTTCAAAGGCTCAGCAAAGTTTCCCGATTGAAAGCTATCGTTTACAGTCTCAAGACGTTTTAATGGGTAACAAATACCTATTGATGTGCCATTAAAGTAATTATTCTGTACCTATGATGTACGAATTTACACTAATAAAATGTGTTCGCGTTAATGTAAAATATCAAACTTGGTTATACTCTTTGTTCTAAACTAAAGTTCAGGCGTCAGTTTGTGACGTCTTGTCTCCAAGCAAAAGTTTGGAGGGTAAAATGCCAGATATTTTGTGAGTCAGTAACGTGCTACATTAACAATACTGCGGTTTTCATATGGTTATTTAATATTTAGACTTATTCCGAAATACGTAATGTCGTTTTCTTAAATGATATTTATTATAACTGTTACATTTTTGTCTGCTCACATTTCAGTACATTATATTATATATTTACCTGCATTACGAAATGTAATAAACGAAAATATTGTGTGTTCCATTTTGTCACGTAAAATATGCAAATAAAAAGAGCACAGAGAAACTTACTTGGGGAACTGGTAGAACTACTTCGGGACACTACATCCAGCTGTTAGGAGTGGAAAACACCAATAGATGCAGGAAATGTGAAGAGCATGAGGAGACTCCAATTTACCTATAGTGCCAATGTTCCAGCTTGATGGGAAGAAGGCTCAACTACCCGAGAAGACAGATTAAACCAGGGGACATATCCAATGACAACCTTAGTGAACTTTATCACAGGAACCGATACACTATCAAACGAATAAGGTAAAATGGGGATAGCATAACGGGTCAATGACCAGAGTGCTTACGGGAACTATGGAAACCGTCTCCATATCAATTAAATAAATAATAAAAATCAGAAGCTAAATATAGAATAAATGAAAAATTTTAATCAGGGTTAATTTCCAAACTGTTAGTATTATTTTTATGCCCTTATTTACATAAATATTTCATATTACACCCCGCATAAGTTTAAAATGTGCCACTTTGAAGATGCCCCTGTAACAAGGGTTAAACAGAGTTACAAACTGAAGTCGGACGAATCGAGTTATTTCCACAATGAAAAGGTACCTACTTATACTTAAATTATAAAAAAAAAAGTTTTTCGTTGGCAATTTTTTCATCAAGCATTCTTTTTTATTATAAATATTTAAATATTATTTATTTCTAATCTGACATCACATATATCGGAAAGTTTTCTTTACATTTTTTTAAATCTTTAAGGTAATATAAATATTACTTACAGTTACACTGCTAACTACAATCACATATCTAAGTTGTTAGTATTTTTAATATATAATAAAATCCAGGTATAAGACACTCATAACCCTTCAAGATGTCACAGCCCCCGAAGGAAATTATTTTCCTCAGAACCTCCTGTGTAGAATTTTGTAAAAATAAATAAAAAAAAGAACTGACACTCAAAACTGAATTAAGATAACCCTGTAGCCTGAAGATTACTCTAACTTCGGTGTTATTTATCATTAAATTACGATATTTTCATGATTTTATTCAATGCGTACACGGAAAATTAATATAGCAATTATATTTTGAAAAATATATTTTAAATAACGAATATAAAGATAATATTGTTAATGAATCGGGATAAAATTTATATAAATTAATTTTTTACATAGAAATTTCAGTATTAGAGTTAAGGAACACCTAAGGTATTTAAATATTAACAACTGTTCCGAATTTGCAAATCATATTTTAGAAACCAATTATTCATTTGATATAAATAAAGGTTTGAAAAATTTACGTACAAATACAACCAGTTTACAAGATAAATTTGAAATTTAAAAAATCAGAAAAAGCGTTAATAGTATATTAATTTTAATAAATAATCTTTTTTTTTAAATAGCTATGTTTTGAATTTATTTTCATATTAATATTAAAAAATATATATTTCTTATTTTAATTTCTAATATAAATTTGTTATTAAATGTTTTGCAAATATTTTTTATTAGCATTTTCGATTAATTACTTACCTATTTTAATCAATTTTTGTTTATGTTTATAATTTGTCTATTGTGTTCTAATTTTTATCATTTGTAAATACTTGAGACATCCCTCGCGTCTGGACACACTGACTCCCAGATATCTACCCACCCCTCATACTCTTTTCGCACAGCATTCTCAAAGATGACATAGGCCCTGGGGGAAATTATTTTCGTCTGGACGTCCTATCTGGAGTTTTAATTTACTCCGCTTGTTTCAAGGAAAGAACTCTGATTTATTGAATATTATATTTGTACATATGAGTACATATAATATTATATTTGGGTCATCTGATGAAAATCGCAATCAATTCTCCTGTTTGTTTTCCTCCAAATCAAATATCCGCGTTGGCTGGAAAATAATAACATGGAACGGTGAACTTTCTCACCCGCTTCCGGCGTCGACGGTGAAAAACAGAAGATGCAAGATAAAAAAAAGCCTGAGAAACTTCCCCATCCGGTGGTGATATTACCACCCATCATCGCCAACAGCAAAACTCGGATAAATATGGCGTCACTTTATCTCCGTGACGTGTTCACACTTCCGCCATGTGACAGATAACAAACAAATAGACGAAGAAACTTCCCAAAAGAAAATACACCCCAAGAATTATTCACGTGGTTCTGTCGCAGTATCGCCAAGATATCTTTTTGGTTGCGTGGATATTTTTCTCTGTAGTCATATTAATAATTAATATTTGGGTGAATGCAAGGCTATCCATCATCACGTCGTTCGCTATGAATGATTTCTTCGTATTTATGCTTTTGAGTGACGATTTTCCGATGAATTACAACTTTTAATACGATGATCGTTCTTCTTACTTGACTGAATTTGACCGATTTCTGAATTCGAACTAAGGCATTTTTGTAGGGGTACGGGTAGGGTTACGTGTAGGGGTACGGGTAGGGGTACGGGTAGGAGTAGGGATGGGGGTACATGTAAATCGATTAAATGACGTTAGTAATCACAATGGTGTGCGATTGAATATATTCATAATATGATTTCTGCCTCCAAGTTTACATACACCATATGATTTCTCTCGAAACAATGGTAAGCTGATGCCATATTAATACTGGGAGGCATCGAAACCTTGATTCAGAATAATATTATTCTACACGTATTTGAACCTACTTGACACCAGCTTATTTGCATTTCCAGCAGCCGAACGGGACGGGATCAACGATTAGTTTTAGTTCAAGTCGATCCCCGCTTTATTATCTGATGGTAGTCCTGCCTAACCAGAACTGGCCCTGTGTATCAGGAAAACTAATGTAAAATCGATACTGCATCTTGATGAAAGGACAATAAACCGTACAGTGCAGCGATGTCTTTAATGCAAGGGACAAACTTCACTTCATTAATATTGTAAAATTACTTTGTGGCACCATTTTAAATGTGATGATATATATTACCTGCTTGAATTAACCATTGTTATGTTGCGAGGTTTTGTTGGAATTTTTTGTTTTTTTTTTATATTTAGTAAACATTTAATTTATTTAATTATTTTTTTTTTCATCGATACCTTATTAATTACCTTTTCCCGTCACTTATTGTTATAGATTTAGGTTTCCTTTTTTCTCTAAGCATGTATGTAATGATTTTAAGTATCCTTTGCAACCTAATGAAGAAAGTATTGGTGTTCAAACTTGTTGATATTTATTCTTAAAATGGTAGTTATAGCATTCCTGCATGTTGAATGCTGGAGCCTATCAAAGAAAAAAAAATCTCGGAAATAATCTCGGGTTTATTAACATAGCATTTTGTTAACAACTACAGAAATATTGTTAGCGCAAAGTATCGTCCAAAAATAATGTACATATCTCGGTTAGTAGCTTCTATACTCGAAATAATCACAAAAAAACTACATATTTACTACTGATACCTACACCTTGAGCTTTGTGTTTGAGTTACGCCTTTCTAATTAACGAATGTATCATGTCTCATGGCTTTATTTATCTTGAGAAACAGTTTTCTTGGTAATGAGCGCCATGCATTAGTCATTCAATCCGCAGAAATGTTCATTTTCTGTGTGCCGGTGTTTGGTTAGATGTCTTTATGAACATGAGTCTTATCGAATGAAATAACATGAAAACCTACATATCAATATTAAAAAATTAACATTTTACGTTCAGTTAATGATTTTTCCAAATTGAACCATAGGAAACTTAATTTTATGATTGATTAGGGGCATAGTTCATTAGGATGATAAGTCCACATAGCCCCGTATACACTCAGTTCAAATGCCATGGACCCAGTATCTCATCTTCCATGTCTCATTGTTTTATCTTGACGGTACCTCAATACTTTTATTGATGATCATCAGAGTTTTTCATTGGACTGTTACGTAACGAATTCACTACAATTAAGATGCATTCTAGACTCTCGTTCTTACGCGAGGATTATTATGGTTCTGGTTCCAGGTTCCGCCACCGGGGGTGATACTTCCTCCCGTCATCAGCGCCGCTTAGCTGACCAGAGATAAACACTGGCATTGGTACCGATAGGTTATGTGTGAACGACAGAACGACTTGCCTTTGGCAACAGCCGCCTGCGCGTGGGTTAGACATCATCACGCTTACCTCGCATTTGGCACTGTAAACTCCTTTTCCTTGTGATACACCGCTGAATATAGAAATCTAACTAGTAATGTCGATAACAAGTGTTAAACTCCTGGTGACCTACTAAATGCTAGCCGCGTAAGTTTGCGTGTTCCCCTGCATTACGAATCTACGATGGAAGAACGTGAATCTCGACGCCATTGACCATGTAAGCTGTATCTAACCCCTTATTAACTATGCTGATATAAATATTTGCCTCCCGTAAACGCCCGATTTAGTTCCAGAGAGAGAGAAATTCAGTGTACAATAGTTAGGATGTGTTTTTAGGTTAAATCCATCGTATATTCTGATGTAAATATTATGTGTTCCCTCTCTCAATAAACCCTGTACTGAGAACTGGACTCTTTCATTTGAATGGTATGAGAGTCCCTTGTTTCCTTGGTCAGATATGAGGCGGAATGCTGACCCATGATCCAGAGAGACGGAGTCACTACTCTACACTACTGAGCTATCCGAGGAGAACTGAGAGTCGGCCGTTCCAACGGCTGGCCTCCCGGTGACCATAAATTCCTTTTCTTATGTGATCACGGTCGTCAAGGCCCCATCTGGCACCTCACAATGGCGTTAACTTGGGGGCCCTCAACACTGCCTCTCCAACGTGGTAACCTCCGTCTGAGCCCCATCAAGCTCCTCATAGGACGTTAGGCATTTCTCCAGTACCACAATTTGACTCTAATAGTATCTAAGTCATCTTAACAAAACGAGCTATTGACGCCACAAATAAACTGCCTTACTTTTATCCCTCTACATATTGTTCAACTTAACTTTTGTGACCTATCTCCCATTTACCGTATTCTTTTGACAATAACCCGGCCCCTTTGATAAAGTTTACCAGAGTTGTCATTGGATATTCGGTTCCACAATGTTCCACGGTGTCTCTTGGTTCCACAATATGTCTTTCCAGGTAGCTGAGCATTCTTCCCATCAAGGTGGAATATTAGCACCATAGATGAATTGAAGTCTCTTCATCCTCTTCACATTTCCTGCATCTATTAGTGTTTTCCACTCTCAACAGCTGCATGTGTCTTCTGACGTGCAGTGTCCCATTAGTAGCCCCACCAGTTCCCTCAATTTGAACTTCCGTGAATTTCTGTCCATATTGATTAGATGCCTGGTTCATCTAGGGTTAGGTCCGTTTATGAGTACTTTGTATAGTCACGTTCCGGGTGGCCGCTCCCATTCCCCCCAGTGCTGAGATTTAACTTTATCTATATATTATAGAGCTTGCGGACAGTTTTTCATACTTTTTGCACACCTTTTAGGCAAGTTTTTAATATACACCCTTTTCGCACTTTCTCCGTCCTTTTTACACACTTCTCAAACACCTTTGCAAACTCTTCACTGGCTTTTAAATACTCGTGTCACATGTTCGCCCTTATGTCCTCACCAAAGGACTTCGTCTACTGTTGGAAAGTGATGTTCATATACATGGTCGATAAATGCCATCCATTAAAACGGTCCCATTTAACGTCCTATAAAATCCTTTAATTTGTACTCATCAATATGCGTATTTATCGATAAAGTTCACAGTGCTTTACAGCAAAATGTAAAGCGAAATACAATAATCACATTAACCTTTACGTATCTGAAGGTAAAATTTTAACTTACGATCCGAAGGGGGTCACTGGGGTCCCCCATAAAATCGCGAAGCTACTCTGACTCTTAATATTACTTTTGTTCTTTCCAGTAACACTCGTAACCTTTATTCTGTCATTCCAGGTTTTTTTTAAATAAATGAAATATTAAAGTAAAACCATTCAAATTAATTAAAAATAATTTATCACTTTAAGTTAGTTCAGTAATGAGTTAATTTTAATGAATTTAACGTTATACCATTACAGAACTAACTTTATTTCTTCGTAAGATGCATAATGACTTCGTGGCGTCATAATTAATAAATTAATTAGAATTACTTTGTTGAAGCAAAACTTCCCTCATCAGGATAAATAATATACTTATGTAAATATGCATCAAATGTAAATAAATAAGTGCATTGTTTATCCTGATTGCTTCTGAAACATGTAGATATTTATATATTAAAAACAGTGGTTTAAACAAAGTATTCTTATTAATTTATAAATTTATATTATTTTACTTTAATATTTCTGTAATTTAAAAAACCTGGAACGAAAAACTCAAGGTCACATTTGGTGCCCAACGTAGGGGGGTGGCGGAGTAATTTTGTCGTAATTTGATAGATGTTATTATTTAATATATTAAAAAAACAGTATGGGACAATTTGTTTTAAATGCCGGTTGTTCACAGAATAGTTTTTCTGGGATTATCTAAATTATAGAGTAATTACGTGATGTAATGAACAACTTAGATATCGCACAAAACTCTTGTATGGGGTACATGAATTACCCGCATTTCGGAACGGGAGTGTTAATCGACTGGTCCCGTACAACAAGGGAGATTTAGTTCGGTGGCCCCGCCGGTCGCCCGGATTACACAAATTCGCACTTCGGACAATTGGAAGCGCTGATTACCAATTCTGAAGTAATGTACCGATTAAACAGATAGTTTGAGGTCTCGCTATCACAGCCACCTGCATAATAATGGATTAGTCTACTCTAAACGAAATAATTTATAGCGGATTTTGTGGAATTCCACGTGGATTCTGTGAATAAAGCTCTGCCCGTCGAATAACTTTATTTCTATTATTATTATGTTGCCATGATATCCTATAATCCTTGTCAACGTGGCGGAGTAGTTAGTATGTGCAATGTAATTTTAGATAATGCAAAAAGCGTTTATTGCTCTTTTTTCATCATGATTATTGATTCAATTCTCATTGATTCGATTAACCAAGAAAAAAATTCAAAAGATTTTTTTATGAAGAAATTCTACGCCCGTAAAAATAGCATGAACCTTGAACTTAAACATTTTGCTACAGGTAATTTAATAATTATTACAATACATTTTGCGGAAATGCGTAAAATAGGTATCATTGTTTAAAAAAAATTAATGGTAAAAATGACTTGTTATTAACGATATGTGATGTTTCTGCATTTTGAGAGTATATGGGAATCAACAATTACATAAATACGTAATAAAACGTTATACGTAGGTACCTACCAGTGTTTCGTTACAACACTTTTATTTGAAGTTTTTGATAATGCCTTCGAAAGGTGAAACAGTTTTCACGTTTAATGATAATTAACTAGCAAGTTTGTTTTTTAAATAAACCTTTTTTGAATTGAATAATAACAGTTATTAGTAAATTTTAAAAACTCTATATAAAAATTGAATTCTGTAAATTAAGTTGAACACAATAAAGAGTTAACATATTTATTACCTAAATACGAATTAGAACTAAAATTATAACGTAATTATTACTCCCGAAAAATAACGAGTTCATAAATAATTACTGATATACCTAACAATTATCCATCCTATTCTATCACGGCTTAGGCTGTACTAAACTACTGCAGTTTTTTTTCATCCCCACGTATCTTGTTTTAACAGTATGTTGTCTATACAATAATAAGAATTTGTTTTAGAAGAAATATTTTTCGACATACTTCCTGGACTTCTTTTACGGGATAATTAATATATCAAACAATAACATTATACTTTAAAAAAAAGTTTTTTCAAACCACCATAGTTGTCTGTAAAATGAGATCATGAATTTTTTTTCAGAAAAAAATATTTTTTGTCATACTTCCTGGCCTAGTTTTCCCGGATAATGCAATATATCAAATAACTTTCTTTCGTATAAATATAAATCCCCTTCAAAGTTTAAGTCACTATTTTACCAAAGCCGGAAGCGATTTGCGTCATTCGTTGATTTATTGGATATAAATTAAAAGCTATGTTTATCCTCCAGCTACCGAGCCTCTGAATTCCAGGTTCCCAATCACCAAGCCCGTCTCATAATCTCATTTAACGGATCATCTGTCAAAGAGGTTACTCGTATTAAGGTTTTCAAAACACCTGATTAACCCAGATATCTGGTTGGTTCTCCCATTTCCAGCGCTCTCAAAGGATATGTCAAGAGTAATTCAATAAGTGAAACTACCACGCATCTTCCTCCATCGATTTAATGAGAAAATTTCTAAAAAAATCACAAAAGATTGATCCAGTGTTGTTTTAAAAACGTTTTTGTATTCCTCAACGACTGGTTAAGATAATATATTTGATTTTATCTAATTGACAGCTCTTTGCAAGAAGCGTTTTATGTGTTTTGTCTTTTCTTATGTTCGACCCTGTGGTCATTTTTACAAAGAGGATGTGGTAAATAATATATATGATATTTTTTTATGTGAGAACCACACACGAGTCCCAACCTCTCCGAACCGTTTGGAGCCAGTAAGAATATGGCATCTACAATAGGGGTATGTTGTAAGCTGAAGGTACTGGGGAGAGGAAGATGAAGATGGGGAAGTTCCTGGCTATTCCGATTCGGTCACCAAACACGTTTAATACCATTCGAGGCAACTTTTCGATTCCGAATGATGATCTTTCACCAGGGCAATACTGATAGTATCTACCACTCTGGAACGTGCTGCAAATATACTATATATTATTTTAAATGAAGAAATTGTGAAATAACACAAATTTATCAAATAAAATTTACTTTCGCCCGCTGGGATTTGAACCCGCGAACTCTGAAATCGTATCCAAGTTTTGTAATCACTTAAATATGGATTGAGAATAATTACACGCATCAATGAGCAGTTTAAATATGTCACCTGTTGAAATTTAAAAAAAATCTATTAGAATAAAACAGTTCATAAATTTTATATATTGAAGACTTGGCTAGCCGAAAGAAATTATTTGTATTGGATAATTATCAATTTTTTTTTTATGTACGGTTTGTTGTTGTTATTTACTTTTTTATGTAGACATAAGTAGAAATATTTTTGAGTAAGATTATTATGAAATATTTTTGTTTTAAATATTTAAGTTTGTTTTTATTTTACGTTGAAATTAAAAATTGTATTAAAATAAAACAGTTAATAAATTTTATATATTGAAGACTTGGGTAGCCGAAAGAAATTATTTGTTTTGGATAATTATCAAATGTTTTTTTTTTATGTGCGATTTATTGTTGTTATTTATTTATTTTTTATGTAGAGATAATTAGAAATATTTTTGAGCAAGATTATTATGAAATATTTGTGTTTTAAAGGTTTAAGTTTGTTCCATTTGTTTTTATTTTATATAGAGGTATGTAGAGTATAGTAAGTACCTGAACTGGAAATATGTTATAAGGTTTTGATTGACAAGCACCCGTTAGTCAAAGGTCTCATTAGCTATATTGGTTAAGCGGTTACCCCGGATAGGCAGAGGTCCTGGGTTCGAGTCCCAGATGCGACTGAAATCTTTTTATTTTCTGTTGTTTTTAGGATTCGTGTTTCATTTGGAATGTGTTAATATTATCTTCTTCCATGATTAAATATTACAATGAGGTTTACAAACTTCAATAAGTTATAAAAAAAAATTGAATACTTAACAGGAGTTTTTGTCTTATATTTTAAAATTTATTAAAATTAATAAGAAACGACATAATAAAAAAAAAAAAAAATTTGCAATCCCATTCATCATAAAGTGCTTGATTTAAAAATAATAACTTACGTCTCGAGAAGAAGATTATTCCATGTCAATTAAATGCAATTTATTTTATAAATCATCTTTTTCGAAAAATGTTAATTGATTCTCTTAAATAATGTCACAAGAATATTTCATTGAAAACTTACTCAAATTTACGGTAATCCTCAAAAACGTTTTGTTATTGACATTCTGGGGCCGAGGATCATTGAACAAAGTATGAACATTGAGAATGGGAAATTACCACGAGGCAATTTTTTTTCCTACCAATATAGGTACAACTTAAATTTTGGTATATAAGGTAATTTAAAAAAAATATGAATTTTAACAGTCAAATAGTATTAAATCACAAACAGCTATATCTGACAGTTTTCAATTTTGCGACACAGAAATGATTATTTCTTACTCCGTTGTTTCATGAATAAGAATCTTTAATTATGCATTATATGTAGAGCGAATGAATGAAGAAAGGAGTGTAAGGAGAATATATGACCCGAATGTGAATGAAAGAAGAAACCGGGAACGTCCGAGGAAGACATGGCACGATCAAGTTAATCAAATACTTGAGTCGGGCCATGTCAGAAGTCGGAATAACTGAAGAGAATGTATGAGACAATGTATGAATGTGAATGAAGCAAGGAGTGTATGATTAGATTAAGTTGTTTGGCGGTTCGTTCTCTCTGCCTACCCCTGCGGAAAAAGGCGTGATGGTTAGTTAGTTAGAATCTTTAATTATTTAACTATAAAAATCCAATTAAACTCCATTCAGTTTCCGTCCAATCAAATGGTATGAAGTGAATGATCAGTGGCGGAGTTAACATCGTGTTTGGGTCTTCCCCAGGCTTCGTGAGTTCAATTCCTTGGCTGGCTACGTCCTCCATTACGAGACAAGCAACATCTTCCGCTTACTGTGATGGCAGGGGGAGATTTTCAAATATTGTCAGGTCATTCGTAAAAAGGGAGTATTTGTCTTTCTTTCAAAAAAAAAATATTTTTTCAACTATGTAACATATTTTTAGGTGAGACAGGTTCAAATACATGTCCACGTGCGTTACTATCAGACCCATCATTTTTCCCATATATGACAGTATTACAAACTTCTCCAACAATAAATAAATTTGATATTGATAAAATTTTCATGATATGTATTAATTTTAGCATATTTCTATGGGGTATGTAGTTAAGTAAGGTATCAGCAATAACTGTGGTGAATATATTCATCGGCGGCTTGTTTCCCAACGACACGTATTTTCATTTCAAAATTGTATAAATTCCTCAACAGAAACAACTAAAGTCAGTGAACACTTCGCCCCCTACTTTCGTTGTTTGAATTCCCGATTACATTTCATCTAAATATTCACACTACTTATTACGTATCGCACATTCTCATATTATTATTCAACGAGACACTTGTCTAAATATGTATTTAATATGTGGCACATGACTGTATATCAAACAGTTTTTCTCTTTATGAAAATTCCACATACATTCGTTACCATGTTTATCTCTTGAGATATAGAGATAAGGAATGCCCGTATCATTTTCTATTTTAAACAAAATATTATCTACGTACATAGTGTTTTAACAATATCGTTTTTCTGCAAGAATATGATAAATTAATTGAGCCTCTTTCTGCTGAAAGAATAAACGACCCAAAGAAAGTTTTTCTTCACTTAAAATAGGTTTAATTTTATACTCCGATTGCTTTTTTAAATGTGAATACCGCACAGTCCCAATTGCTCTCCGCTAACTGGGGGCAGTGATACAATGGCATTTCCAATTGGGGGGTGTTGTGAGGCTGAAGGTTATGGAGAGGGGAAGGAGATGAAGAAGAGGAATGTGAGGAAATGGTCACAAAACATGGTTAAGGCATTTCAAGCAACGTTTTGGTTCTGCGAGGTGGTCTGTCACTAAGACGATATTGATATACGATCTACCACTTTGAAACGTGCTGCAAGCATACCATATTTTATTTTACATTAAATGAGGAATAAAAAAAATTATTTAAACAAAAATTACTTGCGTACTGAGAGATTCAAATCTGCGACTTCTAGATTCGTAGTTGAGGACCTTACGAAGTAACTTTAAACTTAAAAAGTGTTTCGTAATGAAAAATATACCTGTTCATACATCGCTTTGGACCCTGATATCATATTTTCTAATTTTACCGCTTATGCAATGATTTGTTCTGGCATCACGTTATAATTATGTCATTCTGATTTGTTATAAGTTTTTTTAATTTTTTTTGTATTATTTCCATAACAACGTTGAACTCTTATTGTGAAGGAAATTTGTTAGGCGAGCCATAAACTTGTATCTTCGAAAAAAAAAACAACATTTTGACCTTAATTAAAATTTTGTTTCTTCGGAGATACATACTTACGGGAAGAGTTCAATTCAAACAGTTAAAATGTCCCGAGAAGCAACTTTTCCGATTCTCGTAACAAACATAAACCAAGCCGAGGAATTTACGACGGCATAAAGCCGGCAAACAGCGAGATTTTAAACGGGGAATGGTGGAATTTAGCCGGTAAAATGTCACAGTCGCTTATTCACAAATGACTCGAGGGAACATTCTTTATTTCAGCTTAAGAACAAACCCGATTCCGAATCAATTTCTGTCCTGGGACGGAGGAGATCGCGGGAAGAACCATCCCGCGGAAGGAGCGATTCCGGGGAAAAGGAACAATTCCGTGGAAGGAACGATTCGGAACACGATTTCAAATTTTTAGACGGAACAAGAAATTGGCATTTCACGAGGGCAAATGAGCTGGAAGCGATCGACCCATAAATGTTAGGAAATAACCCTACCTTTATGGAGATGCATGTGAACAAAGTTTCGTTATTCATGTGGACCACTGGTCGTAATAGCCTTATCATTCCCACTAATTTATTATTACGAGTGGTTTTTGTTGCATAAGTCCGGAGCGGCATAAAAGTTACTTTTCGCTCGGGTCAGGGGTCGTTAATACTCATTATCGGGGTCAGATAACATACGCGAGGAAACGCCCCTACGAAACTACCATTTAGACAATTCCAATTGTTATCAAAATGTTCTAATATGAAATTAAATTAATATTCTTAACCCCTGATCAGATTGGAGTTGAAAAGCTATCGATAAACGAGTCAAGGCAATCATCACCCAAAAAACGTCAATTGGTGACACTTATTACTCTTATTAGACGCTGTCATTGGATTAAAAAAATAAATATTTTAGAACCTACTTGAATGTCGCATTAAAAAATATCCGTATTCTTATTAATTACAATGCTAGATTGTCTACTTACGTAACGTTATAATTGAGTAATTTGTCTATTCTTACATTATTCTTTTTCTATGTTTGTTATTTGTATATTCTTGTAATTATTTTTCAGTATGCTGTATATCCTTATAAGGAAAGCTTTGCTTCTGAAACATGTTGATATTTAAATATTAAATAGTAAATAAATAATAATTCACACAACGATTTTGGACTTTTCGTCATCAAGCATTAATTAATTATTCCTTCAACAATAATCTACGACTAAGGTCTGGTAAGCCGGAGTAAAAAACTGAAGAACGTGTTAACTACTAACAACTTTGAATTAAATATGCAAATAGCTTCAAGACAATTTGTGGCATGCGGTTGAAATGCAAATTAACAACACGTAAACTTTAATCATTTAAGATGAAAAGGTGAACGGCTTAACCCTTCTTTCATCTCATTCGAGATGCTGTCTCGACTGCACTTCTCGGAGTATTAAAGTTTGACATAAAACACACCAGATTGTATGTTTCCAAAAAAAATTGACGTCGAATAGTCTGGTTGTTAAGGGGAACGGCTGCTGTGCCTGTTTCATACAAAACTGAATTTTGAATTGAAGGCCAAAATACCCATCCAAACTGAATGATCTATTTTTTTAATTAAAGGTTTAGTAAATATCTAGTACGAATGAGAAGTATTTTATTTATTTTTGTTTTACCGTATGAAATATCGGCCATTAAAGGAATTGATTTTTCGCGATTTTGGAGGCATCTTTAACATTTATTTAGGGGCTAACGGTGACTTAAAAAACCTATCTGCTTTGAAAATATAATGAAATATAAAATTAACTTTATTTTTAAAATATTAAAATAAGTATAATGGTAGACCGAAAATTAAATTTAAAACGACCAATTTACGGTGGAACACAAATTTGCCGTACAGAATTTAAAATATCGACCCGAAAAAACCTTTTTTTTATATTTTATTTTTTTATTTGTATGTATGTAATCATACTTACATAGCAAATGTGATTTTTATTTAAATCGATAAACCCGCAAATAATTTTCTAAGATGCCTCTAAAATTGTGAGAATTGATTTTTTTTCATGGCACATACTTAAAAAAATTAAACAAAAATAAATAAAATACTTCTCATCCGTATTATATATTTACTAAACCTTTAATTTTAAAAAAATATCATTCCGTTTGGATGGGTATTTTGTCCTCCAATCCAAAATTCAGATTTGTATGAAACAGCCACCGCAGCCGTTCCCCTTAAGTTCAACAGCCTTACGTGTTTGATCGTACTTTAGTAGCACAAGTTTGAGTTTTGTTAAAAATAAAGATTATATTAATTTTAATAATATTAATTCAAATAATAGTTCGTGGATGTATTATCTTTCCTGTTGTATTCTTATTACAACTCCATAATATCGAAACAGTGGTGTTTAGCGAATATAACCAAAAAAATGACTATTCTTATATTTATTGCGTGGCATTTCATCAAGTTAATAATTAGAACGTAATTAAAAATGAATAGGTGTCCGTTGGGTACTCTACACGATATATTTTTGGTACAGATTCCATACAAGTTATTTTATCATATCTTCTGCTACAAAAAAGACAGCAGTAACTCAAAAAATTAAGTTTCTGGGTGTTAAGTTAGAAAATGCATTCTTATTTAATAAATATTCAATAAAATATTGAAAAATAAACGGTCGTCTAAGAATATGAAAAAAATTAAACATTGAAACGGCTCTCCTGCAAAATTATTTAAGGTGAGTTACTACCTTCTTCCTTGGAGCAATCGATATGATTTTTTCCGAATGAAAAATGGGACTTGGTCTAATATGACACCTATTTACATCCGGAAGGGGAGCATTATTGTTTGACAGCTGTCATTGTTTTAGGTTGCTATTATTTTACGTATCTTTTGGAAATGTTGAACAAATATTTCGGAATACATTTAAAAAATTGTTAAGGTATTATGGATATACTAGAGTCTAGTAACTAGACACTGTTTATACTGATTGGGAATGTGTGTTTCTGTTCGGTATTGTAAATTTCCCGTATATTTTTTTGATATTTTGTGATAGATACTGCACACATATTATATATGTGATCTATCGTTATGTTGTACGAGTTTTTTTTTACGTTTAAGTACCTTTCCAAAATATTTTTTCTTATTTAATGGCAACTATATCGGCATATCTGTATGAAATTGTATGTATCAAAATAATGATCTTGTAATGCGAATATTTTCCATACTGGTTTCGATATTCATTCCATGTAGGGATCGGTATGGAAGTAAGTGTCATACAAAGCGCTCATATGACAGTATTTACATGAGTGTCAGGTGTATTTGTTTAAACATGCCGATTCTTAAGTTTTAAAGTTATTTAGCTACCCACTGAATTGATAACACACACTAGAAACGCCTTTCTTGTGGATTTGAATGGAAATCGATGTAGCCGCTGACTTACTACGTTTTGGTTCTAGCCCTAAGAGAACCAATAAAAGTACAGCACTCTTTATACTTCTTGAAGTCTTATATTCCATTTCATTTGATTTTGAATTTGTACTGAGAGTTTCTGAAATTTCTTCTTCACTTTTGCATCACTGAACAAGCCCACATCGCATTTCTTGTGTTGTTCTTTATTTAATGAACCTATCTGTCTTTTATATTAATATCATACTAATGCGTATGTCTATTGGAAATACAATACAACTGTGTTGGAATAAAACTTTCTTTATAAAATATCAGGTAGGTACGTGACCTGAAAGTTTATTTCCTTGATTGTTTCCATTACTGTTCTTTTCACCGGTACTAGAGAGGATAGCCAAATTCAATAATTATTCAAACCCCCGTGAAAGACCACAATGACCAGATACTTCCTAACCGTTCTGTTCACTGTCTTCTTCCACTCATCACTCTCTTCAGCCTCACAACATACCCCAATCAGTGATACCATATGGGAGATTGACCCTTTGATTAGTAGCCAGTACGAGTGCCTAGTGAAAGTGATTAATGCACAAAGTGTAAACGGACCCGTCAAGTGATTACTGTCAACTACAGCGTATTCACCGAACATCATACTGTAGAGTTAAGTTATTTCTAAACACTAATCAAAGCGTAAATTAGCATTTAGTTCCACTGTTTATTCCACAGATTTATAAAAAAATGTGCAGTATCATTGAAAGTAACTTCGTCCTAGAATGGAAGCGAGGAGTAAAATTATTTCTTTCTCAAAGTAATATTTCACTGAAGTGCCGACTGATCGCGCTTGCTTTCTTTAAGCTCGTCTTCATAGTAGTAGGCTTCGCCTTTTTCTCATAGGCAGTTTAATGTTTTTTTCACTGAGGTGGGACTATTGAGTGAAATTTACTGATCGCTTCTCGGACACAATAAACGACTGAATTATGCTTTTTTTATCAATTTAAGTAATAAACATGTTTATTATGAGTGATCGCAACATGTATTACCCTAAACGATAAAGATTAATTAAATATAGGAGAAAAACGCCTAATTTAAAATCTGAGTTTTTTTGATTTATAAGAATACCGCACAAGAGTCCCAACTGCTCCCAATCGTCTGGAGCCAGTGAGACTATGGCATTTCCAATTGGAAAACGTTGTGAGGCTGAAGGTATTGGGGAGGGGAAAGAGAAGGGGAAGAGAAATACCAGGCTATTCAGATCTGGTCACGAAACACGGCTAAAAGCCATTTCAAGCAACGTTTCAATTCTGAATGGTGGTCTTTCACCAGGGCGATACTAAGAGTACTTCCACTTATTGTTAGAATATATTTCTCGCTTCCATTAATGGGCTAAGGAAGAACGCTATCATTTCAGGTATAAAGTACTGACTCTATACTTGGGTTTTAGATCTGATCTTGACCAGGTCCATCCAGGTTGAATACTTTTCCCTTCCTTTGCTTCTATCAACCTCCACAATAACAGTACATTTCAATACGTCAGCTATGTATTGTGTTATAGTATTTCGATGGTTCCAGAGTTCTGCTATCCTAACATAACACTTCAGAGAACAACTTATCGTAAAATAACGACAAGACTTTATTTTTACGCCTTTGTTTTTCTCATTCCAATAAGTAGTTAACGACAATCGGATAAGATCACATTCAATGTGGGACTCGGCCGTAAAACGGGAGAAATGTTTACGGAGATAAAACGGGGATGAACAACAGATGAGAATGACCGCGCCTCGTTTATTACGGAGATGGATTTGATGTCACGCTGCTACCAATTAGCAATGAATTAGTCTTGTATTGCATAAGGCAGTTTTCTTAGTCTCAGTAGGTCAGTAGCAGTTTTACTACCCGGCTTTTAGCGTTTTTTAATAAAATGCTCTTGAGTAATGATCTACCCTTTTTCAAATGAAAATAATTACTTTTAAATGTATCATTTTTCACTTTGCGTCAAATTCCACTGACTGCAAAATCCTTAGGATTAATTTTAAAATTTTTTTTTTAAATTTAGTTTCAATACATTTATTTTGTTCATTTAGTTAATAAAACTTTTCAAAGCTAATAAGACAATTCGAAATGCTTTTCTTAGTTCTCCTCACTAGGAGTTCATGTACTGAAGCGGACTAGGTTTTATTTAAAAACTGATTGTTTAAGCTCCCACTTCTTTTCAAGATGCTGGATAACTCATCTTCTTTGATTTCTTTGAGACACGTTTTAATTTGATTTTTTAAATAATTTACTTTTATGGCCGGTGGAAGTGAATTTTAAAGCTTGGCGGAGAAATATTTATAATTTTTCTATCCAAAGTCAGTTTTAAAATTATGAATATTCTAATTATATGTATGCTCTTGTGTGGTGAAAATTAAGTTTATTTTTTTTAAATGTTTAAACCTACCGCTTAAAACTGATTCTAAGTATTTTTATTAGAACATTTTAAAAGAAAAATCGTCCTCGTGTTTTTTATCTAGTTTTAACCATATTATAAATCACTTCAACTTAGCTTATCTTCGTTGAGATGTAGGCAAAACAAGTCTCGCTTGATTCCCTAAAATAATATTGAGTAGGTAAGTAGAAAAGCTAAAATCGACAATAACGATAAAAAAAATTTAAAATTCTCACGTCTCAACGTACTGCAACAACAAGCCAGTGCGGTTTGAGCGAGCCGCTCGGGAAATGCACGTAAATGCAGTAGAAGCGGGAGACGAGAAGGTTTTAGCGCTTACTCAGCCCTCACGTGCGCTCAGGATTAGGGCTAAAAACACGTAGCCGGGTATTCTCCATATTTTTAAACAAGCACGGCGCATTCTTGTTTTCGTTGCAAATCTTGGATTATGTAACTGGAGATTATATTAGATGCGGCAGAAAGATGAATGTGTGAGCTTTACGTTGAAATAGTGAAAGCTACGACTCAATGTATACATGTATAAACATGTGTAACCATTACATACATACATTTTTAAACGGTACATTCCCACAAATTATACCCGTTACTTATAAGCGTTAGATTTTTCTGAAAATTTAAATTAGATTGCGTCTTCTCTATCGTAATTTTTTTTATCGAAAAAATTGGGGACACAGTATATTTTAAGGTTAAATCAAAATTATTGGTGTCTTTGTCAGAAAACACAACTATATTATCTCACACAAAAATACTACAATTTATTTGATGTTGTTAACTCATATACAAGTGTTCCGCTTGACGAAAATAAAATCATTATTATTAAATTACGAAATATATAATAAAATATTATCCTATTTCTAAGCTTTTGGTGTAAGTTTCCCATTTTCTTTGGAAACTGGCGTTCAGAATGGTAAAATTTATTGGTTAGACCTTGGACATTGAAAAATTTTGCGCTTTCTTCGTGAGTAATATTTCTAAATCTAAAGAAAAGTTTAAAGTCGAAAAGACATATTTTTTTAATAGAATTGGTGCCCCGCTAACTGTTTAGGGTTCCATGGCCTAATCCAACACCGCTGACCTAGATGTCATCGAGTTTGTTTCCTGGCCGGCCGAGACTATTTATTTATAAAATAAGTTTACCTAGCACTGGATACCGATAACTGGATAACTATGGATACCGTTAAAAATTTGTGGAAGATTTAAAGTTTTTTTTTCTGATTCGGATCGTCGCACTAGAAATTTGTTATTTTAATATTTCATTCGACGATGGTTCGAACTGGCTACAACGTCATTATGATGTAGAAAACTCTACTGGCTGGTAAGACGGCTGTCACCGACATTATTCAACGTGACGTCAACAACGTAATATCCACGAACAATAATTAACATTTTGTTTTGACGGCTAATCAAAAATAGAACATTTTTAATATTATAGAAAATTTACTCGTAAACATTAAAATAAAATATAAATACCTTCGTTATTTTTTTTTTCTAGAATAAAAAAAAACAGTAGAAATGCCCTACAGGCAGTTCAGAATGTGCGGAATTCACATACAAACTGAATGGTTTAAAAGCTTTAAAAAATATAAATACTGAACTTAGCTTTACATATTAAAAATAAAAAAATTATACAAGGTTTTAGATGAATTTTCTGCGGTAGTAAAATAATAATAAAAATATATCAACAAATTTATATGCAGAAACTGAGATGAAAGGAGATTGCATATTATTTCTAAAATATTTCTTTCAAGACAAAGATTTAATATGATTCTGCGATCGCATCTGCAATACCTTTTATAAAAATGGTTTAATGTAATCTTTGAGTTTAAGGGCGAATTGCTATTGCGCATTGTGAGGAACGTCTGAACTGGAGTCGCAAGTGCTGTAAGTATATTATAGGAGGGAATTCAATTTGCCGACTTTATAAGGCAAGAGAGCCTCAGGCAGAATAATGCGAGTTTATTTAAAACTGACAAATGCACATTTTCTGTGGAACATGAGAAAAGTGGTTAGCTCGATATATAGGTGAACAAACTCATTTATTTATGTCCTTATATAAAATTCCTAAATAAAACGTCAATATCTGTAAACAAACTGATAAGTGTAGTATAATCTACAGAAACGGGCGGTCCGTTGAATAGATTCGCCTTTCTTAACAAACGGATTGCAATCTCAAATTAAGAATCGTGGCTCCCTTATCAGATACTGGACTTTTTATTTTCTGATAAGGTATAAAATACTTGTAATGCAACTTATAAGTAATAAAAAATAATATTTGTAATAATTCATATCTATGTTAAAAAAAACGTTTTATAATTATTCTGAAGATTCTTTATAATGATCTACATTAAATTACCGTTGCAAACAAAAGTAATGTGATCGCGGTAAATACTATTTGTGCAGGATGCCAGTGAGTTATTGTTTGCCTTCTTGTGCAGAAACCCGTCGGTATTTGCCTAGTACTTAATATGCGTTCTTCAACACAGTCGCAGGCTAGCTGCGTGTTGTCAATTAGTCGGAATTCGCTAGACTGAATTTTGAATCCTACTTACTATGGAAGTAGGTGTTAAATGAGGTTACTGGATAAATCAATACACATACGAGGTGTGTTCAAAAGAAAAGGTGAATTTTGAATTTTTGCGGGCTGTGTACATTCGATTACCGATTTTCTTTTGTTATATTGGTATATTTATGTTCATCATATGTTAGCATTATCAGCCATCTTGGATCAGTGGTTTGTTTTTGACAACTGGAAAGGTTAGTCACGTTTTGTTTATTCTTCGATTTTTTGCATTTTTTGAAGAAATACTGATAAGGACATAGAAAACAAAGCAAATCTAAAATTTCATTTTAATCGGATTGATGATGCCCCAGAAAACGGCTATCAAGTTCAGACCAAAACTAGGAAATTCCTCCATAGAATTAACAATTATTTACAATTTTTTTCTAAAAAGGATAATTTTTTTTTTAATAAATGCTGATGAGGACAAAGAAAATAAAGCGAATCTAAAATTTCACTTCAATCGGACTGATGATGTCTCAGAAAACGAACCTAAATAAAAAATCTAAGAACACCCAAAAACGTGACTAACCTTTCCAGTTTTCAAAAACAAACCACTGATCCAAAATGGCTGATAATGCTAACATATGATAAACACATGTGTATCAACATAATAAAAATAATCGATAATCGAATGTACACAGCCCTCGAAAATCCAAAATTCACCTTTTCTTTTTAACACACCTCGTATGTATCAGGACACATTTTAAAAGTGATATAGAGTATTCTGTAGATGCCTGATGAGGAAAACTTCGCTTTCGAAACATGTTGATATTTATATATTAACAAAGTGGTGATTGCAAAGTAATTTTTATTTCATTTAGTGATCATTAAAAGTACGAAAAAACAAAAAATAAAAACAAGAAACTAGCCGTAATACCATATCTATACCAACCTAACTAATAAGCTATTTATTAAGATTGTTTTCTCTTGTTTTCAATTTTAAAAAGATGATAATATTAAAGGTTAGGTTAGATAAGGTTTTTGGGATAGTTTTTTTTGTACATTTAATGACTTTATATCACTTTTAAAAAGATATTCGATTCATAGATGTGTTGATTTATGATGGAACCGTTGGAAGAATAAATGTTGTATCCATTGATTTGTTTTAATATGTCTTTACATCGGGTTGCCGGCAAAATTGATAAATATGAAAATGACATGCGCCGATGTTTCGACGCCGCACCACCGCTGGAAGGTTAATATGAATGTAGTACTAAGCGAGGTGAATATTTATGTTGTGAAATGCTGCATTGCATTTAAATATTTGATTCGCAGATTGAGAACACGTTTTTGTCTGTGATTTTGAAAAATTAAAATAATAACGCTTCAATACAGAATGCTCCTAGAAACGGCTTCGACAGAGTACAAGCTACTGCATCTGTTCATTACGTATTTCGGGTTTAATAAAAAGATTTTTTAACTCTTTCAATACCACGTAATAATAATATATGTATTTGGTGATATATTTTCTATTTCAGATCTCCCTATGTAACTTATCCAACGTTTTATTGTCAGGAGTGACATTCATGACCAGGTCATCATTGGTGGCAGGTAAGCACGTCATTATAGATGATTTCGTGGTATCTCCTTGATCCCCACTTAAAGAGAAAAAGTCTCTAAATTCGTTGGCTATATTTTCATCCCCCGTGATGTTGTTGACGCATAGTGGAAAATTGCTCTTCGATTTCAACGCAGTTGACTTTTTTTGCCAGAACTATCTAAAGTCTTTGTTATGCATAGATATAGCTATGCTACTCATTTGTGCTTTGTTTTCATTTGGCATTTTGAAAATTTTCTTGCTTGTTTTTCTTTCATCTACAATTCTACCTTCCGTAGGCTTTCTGGCCTGAACCCAGCAGAGGAATGCATCCCTTGATAGACGATACAAAGTTGAGACTTGATCATTCCATCCTGGAACAATGTTACAGTTTTTTTTTTGGGTCCTTTATTTTAAAATGCTTGTTTGACGGAGTTTCTTAGTATTTTGACAATAGTATCGTAGAGAGAATCTAGTTCAATTCTGTGAATCGTGCTATCACAGTTAGATTTTTGACAGCTTATGGCATCCGGAGGTTTTATTGTTGACAACAGTTTACTTGCCAGGTCGTTGTAAACTTTAAAATTATTTTCGGACTTTGCCGTCCATTTTCCAAAATCCCTTGGTCGTTTTTGTCTGTTGGATATAATGGGGATTAGATACGTTATTTGGCTAACATCTTCCAATGATAGACAATTAAATTGTCCATTTAAATATGGTAGGCTATGAATTTTCAAATTCAGGTTTGCTTTTAAATATTTAGTAATGTTTATTTTAAAAGTGATGATTTTGGTTTTATTAGCATTAAGTGTAATTGGGTGATAGTTTAGCCATGTTTTGATTCTGTTTACAGTGACTTTAATATTTCTTGAATGTTCTATTTTACTTTATCCCATTTTAATAGAATAACGGTATCATCTGCATAATAGAACAAAATTTTATAGATTAATTAGTATTTAGTATGTAGATATACAGGGATGAACCGATCACGAATCGGTGACCATTAATTCCCATGGCCGGCGTAGCTAAATCACTGCAGACCACAGACTACTTCGCCGCACTGATGGGGTGACCATGTTCAGCTCTAATACCAAATTTATATCAGACAGTATGTCAAAACAATAGTTGTTCCAATTAGAACAGCATTCGTCCATCATTCGGCACGTCAAGCGTTATTCATCATTCAAACGTTTATGTTAAAGTTTTGTATATCACCTTGTCTAATCACGATATGGGGACTTTATTTTGATTATCCTATTGAGCAATCAATTTTCGATTTCATATACTTAAGTCCTCAGAAGTATAAAAATTGCTTTATTTTTCCGTTCAATATTGTAACCACTACAAAATGCATATATTTGCGGTCGTCGTGATTACGATACTTGGCTTCGAATCCTGAGATCGCGATTTCAAATTATTAATTAATAATAATGAGTGGGTAGATACTGACAATGTCGCTATAGTGAAAGACCACCATTCAAAATCAAAACGTTAGTTGAAATGGATTTAGCCGTGTTTGGTAACCAGGTCTAAATAGCCAGGTACTTCCCCACTTGCTTCCTCCCCATCTCATTACCCTCCTCAAAACGTGCAGCCTCACAACATATCCTAATTGGGGATGCCATAGTCTAACTTGCTCCATATGGTTAGGAGCAGCTGGGACTCTTGTATGGTATCAAATAAAATTGCGAAATGTGCTTTTTTTTAATTTATTTTTTTTGGTAATAAATAATCACCTCCCGCTTAACAACAAAAAACCAAAACCCTTACATATTAAAAGAAAGAGTCTAAGATTAAATTTACCTAAACAACTTGAAATTAACAAACCGACGAATGATCCTAATATAACATTAATTAATAAAGTAAAGAAAATTATATATTCACCGCTTCTCAGTATGATCACATTATTGAAACAATACAACATATTTAATTAAATCTATAAAGAAAAGATTTTTAGTTAAATACGAGCAAACACATTATAAATGTGAAAACCTCACAGAATTCAGAATTTAGAATTGTTTCAACTAAATCGGTTTTACCGATAATAAATCATTACCCGTCGAAATTGAAAAGGAGTGGGACTAAATAAAAAAATCGTATATACATGTCGTCACAATGTAGATTAACCACAGTTTGAAAATGGCCTTAAACGCCGAAACAGCTGTCCCAAATATAAAAACTAAAAATACTTGGACAACTTAATAATAAGATTATAAAATTTTATTTACATAAATTTTATTTTTAAATAAATGGAGTTCTACGAATGAAACACAAAACAATTAATAAATTAACAAACGTGCGTACAATATGAATGTTGTACGCATGTTTGACCGACTTTTACATTAGATGAAACCTTTTTTTTTCATTTTAACTGTTTTCTACAAAAAATTACATGACTATTCTAATTTTTCCATATATTTATTTTTAAACAATATCTTATTGGAAAGAATAATTCTTAAACAGCATCTACCGTTTATTATTCTAGAAGAGCAATATTACGAAAGACGTGATTTAGATACAATAGGAATAATGAAAACGGTAAACTATTGAAAATCGGAAAAGAATGATGCGCTTCTGTTTTAGAGAAACCTCATAATTTAATATCTATGTAGACATCTGTAAAGTGTAAACGAAACGTAATATGCACTCATATATGCATTAATAAAAAAAAAAATTGAAGAAGAAAACACTTTTAGAACGTAATGCTTTTAAATATTGAGATGAATTATTCATTGTCGAGTGTACATACGACATATGAAATGGCATAAATTGTCATTGTCAGTTTAAAGCTCACGTCCTTCGCGAAAGTTATAAAAATACAGTATTTTCTTGTAACATTTACAAATATTGTATTTTTATAAGTTTCTTGGAGGATTTCAGCTTTTAACTGACAATAACAAGTTACTCCATATCATGTTACGTACATACATTCGCCAACAAAAAGTTCATCTCTAAAAAATAATAATTAAAAAACAAACAAACAAAAAACAACAACAACAAAAACATATTATGTAGAAATATTGGATCAGGTCTTTCGAGATATTAAAATGTTTATAATTTTGAAACTGTCAATTCATGTGGAATTCCACATTAAAGTGCATTTTTTTATTAAAAAACCTTTGTAACTTTTTTCCACTTATTTATTTTCGACCGGACCGGTTTCACCTTATCACGTGCAACGTCAGACTGCTAAATCTATGTTATATATTGCATCGATGTCGGGAGTGAGTTCCCCTGCTTTCTAATATTGTTTTTATTTATGACTTGAAATTTATTTTATTTGCTGGCGGTATTGTTTACTATGATTTTAATGTTTTTAAAAACTACTTTCGGGTTGATTTATTACCCTCTGGTAGACGGATTACATTGTGTGTATTTACTGAATGTACGTTTTTTTTATTAAATTATATAAAGTCATTCGTGTCAGATTTTATTTGAATAGATGGTTCTTTCTAGTTTTGTTATTTTCCTGTGATTTCCGTCTTGTTTGCTAAGATGAATTTTATAGCAGTTTTTGTCCTATAATTACATGAACTACGGGTAACCAGGTACATTTTTGTTGGGTCTTTAAAATATTTTATTATGTTATAATAGGTAGGTACACATCAGGTTAATATCCTTCTTTGAGTTCGCCTTGGATGTCTGCAAAATGGTCGAAAATAAATAAGTGGAAAAAAGTTACAAAGGTTTTTTAATCAAAAAATATCATTTTTATATTAAAATATATTATGTTTATTTATTGTGTGCCTTATTATTGTATTCCTTTTATCGTATACTTTTATTCTTCTGTTTTGTAGATAATTTATTATGTAGTTACTATAATGCACGCCAAAATAAATTGTATCTATTTTAAGTATATCCCGGATGTATTTTATTTATTTACTTAATTATCATTACTGTCGCTATATGGCACTACTCCCCAACTAAAACACGAGAAATCTTTCTCTATTAAGTTGGTTAGTTTTTGTTAAATAAATGTTTACTTTTTTTGTAATTAGCTATTAAGATGTATATCTACAATTAAATATTTTATTTGAATTTGAATTAACTAAATAAAAATTCAATAATTAAAAGAATTACGTGTCAGGCGTTTTTTATTTAATTAAAAAATTAGGGAAATCTTTTTCATTTACCCTTAACTAGATTTGATTTTCTTGTATATTATATTATGACCCAAATATATATGATTTGCTTTTTAAAACAATTTCTTTGTTCATGTGAATCGGTGTTCATGAAGACTGAGTTAACCGTACAACATATTCCATTACGTATTTCTCACATACGAATGACAAAGGCGAAGCCGGGTCTGGCATATCATCCCACTGCATGCACTAGAAAGGCTTTTATTGTCAACACCCGAATCCAGGCACCTTGCACGACCTAAATCTTTATGTATTTGTGTATAAGTTGACACACCAATAATATTGCGATTTGTGTTATTTACATGGTTATCCAGGACACTTGCAAGTTAAATATCGTTGTAGAATGTTCATGGTGTGCAATGCCTTGTTGTTTAATTTTCAAATATTACATAAATATTATTTTTTATTAAATTGATGTTTGAAAAATTTCAAATGTTACGATGATATCACTAGCCCAATTATAACAAAATTGGACTTGAACATTAATTGAAATTTAAACAAAACCGGCCAAAAAGGCGACCTAATCACTCGTTAGTGCCACTGGAAAAAGGATAAAACTTAATGGCTATTTTATTATGACTGGAATTACCAATTTTACAATTCAAACCTTGTTTGTATTTTCCGCATATCTAATTTCAAGAATTTTATGTCGTATGTATGAAAAGGCGGGATATGTAGATGGACGTGAAAAATAGCGATGAGTCGTCTATGAACGTGCCGTTCAGTTGTTCCGGCTCATTTTAATGAGCCGTTAGCGTACGACTCCTGGTAAATCGTACGTTGGTTAAATTGAACTGTGACTCTTTTTCACAAACTTTGGAACCACTTAGGAAAGATTGTTTATTTATCAAAAAAAATATATTTCAGATCAATATTCTTACGCATTTCCAAGATGGTGCATCTTTAAATAAGGTTATTTGTTCTAATTTATGTACCGGTCTAACTTCTACAAGGTTAAATTATGCCCATTACCGTGGAGCTTGCAATTAATATTTGTCGCCATGATAAAACTTAAACATTTGTTTTCAGGGGTCCATGCATACGCGTATAGAGATAAGAATAATTACTACATTTACACATGTGTTATCACTGTACAGTACGTAGACGGCGCCTGATAGTCTGGCATCTGGACTTTTTGTACCTACACTTATATGCTGGGAGCTAGGAGCAGTATGTGTTGGGAGTCATTTGAACCGGGAGTATGAACTGGGAGTCGGCTATATACGAGTACGAAAATATTGAGCTATTACCGTGACTCCCGCTCTTAACAAAATGAATCATGACCCATCGCTAATGCAAAAGGCGACATCAAATATATTTTGATCCAACTTTAATATTGCTCGATATTTAAAATTTAATAAAACAACGCATTGACTATTTTATCTATTATTTCAAATCTTAGAGATTATTGATGTCCACTAATAAAAATATATTCTTCCGGATATAGATGGTTTTGTTTAAATAAATATTAGGAATTTATTTATAGATAACGAAAAGGAACGAATGAGTATTGTCATTCACGGTTGATTATTTACAACTTTGCACTGGTTACAGATCAACTAAAATCATTTAATTATAATTAATGTACACCGATCAAATTCTGCAAACATCATCGAAGCTCTGCAGTTGTATGGCAGTTCAAATACTGTTTATATGCGTTATGGCCGCTACTGTATAATTTTGGCTACATTTGAATCGAATCCCTCAATATCGGCCGCTGGACCCCCAGCACTGACCCCCTCCGTCTCCGTCCAAATTTCATATTATACCCCCCATTACCTTAGTGAGCGGTCTTAAATGTAAGATTGCCATCAGCAAGTGCCGCTAGCACATAAAACACAGTTTACAAGTTTTTGAAATGTAAATAAATAAAAGCCTTACAGCAGCAATAGGCAGCCCGCTCACTGGGTAGAGAAGATTATCTCCACATTTATGCACCTCTAACCACAGTTGACACAGGAAGAGGGAGAAATGTTCCCTGGAACTGTACACAATTTTTTTACAATACGATACTAATACATGCATAGCTTTAACGAGGCTTGAACCTCTTTTTAATGGAATCTGTGGTTTACTGAGAATCTTGTGAGAGAAGAAGCACGAAAAATGCAGTTAATGTCATTTATAACTTCCCAATTGAAAAGCATAGAAAAGTATAAGTAATTGCGTTATTTGAAATAAATTGCCTTATAATTTCGATCACACTGAGTAATTTCTAACAAAAAGATGCAATCACATACTAAATTGAACTAAACAAAGTTAAATAACGAAAAACATTAAATTTAAAAATACTGAGTCGTGGAGAATAGAATGCAGGTTCTTACAAAGAGAATAAAAATAATTTTATATAAACGATGATGATATTATGTTAGAAGTTCAATTTAGACGGTCCATATTATAATGAGTCAACTCGGTTGTTGATGGTGTGCTAATTAACTCTCAACGGGCAGTGTTGACTTTCAATTTTGAAACATCTACAAAACGGCGTCACCGCAGGGACTTCGCCTAGGCTCTACTAAACTCTACTCGGACGGGTTTGTGAGCGTTGCAGTTTATCCTGGTAATCTGGACCACATTATACAACCTAAGGGACATTGGATTGTGTAACTACAGAGGTTTCTAAGCAAAATAAAATAAAAATTTCAATAATGCCTATCTTTCCTTTTAGTACGTTTTGTTATCAAACTTCGTTCGTGTTTTGTTCCTAGCTCTATCATATCATTTAACATTTTTTTTATTAAATTTTTTTCCACTATGCAGATTTGTTATTTAGTTTTATTTATTTGCTACCAGTTTCGACACATTCGCATTCACTAGCGTTCTTAATACTAACCTAAATTAAACAATTACAGAAATAATTAAATATCTTTAATTTAAGTTAGTTTTGACACGGATGAGTCGAAACCGGTTGCAAATAAATTAAATTAAGTAACAAATGTAGAAAGTGAATAAAACTCTTTAAAACAAAATGTCCAGAAATTGTTACATAGTTAATGCCCAAGAAATCCAAAGAATTGTTTTCGTCATTTTGAATCATCGTTATGAATGGAAATAAATATTTGGATGATTTGTATAGTGCCATTACTGTGAAAAATCATTTCAAAGGCGCTGTATGTTTTGCTCGTGATGTCGTGGCAGAAAATTATCAAGCATCGCATTACTTCCTATCCCGTTGAAAATTTAAAATGTTGTTTCTTTTTTTGTCTCGCTAAAAATAAAAGACAAATATTTCAGAACGTTATTAATAAAAATACTTCAATGCAAACCTACGATTTCGTTAAAATAATAATAAAACCTACACCATCTGTCTAAAAAAATCATCTTATAAAACTTTAATGAAGTGAATGCAGATGTGTATCATACAAATATGTATAACGTTCATGTACCTAAGTGAGTTTGATGATCATGTATATTTAAAATCGTAGTTTTAATTTTCTTACAAAAAACACATGTGTTATTTTATATTTATATTAGGTTAGGTTGATTAGTATATATTTTATTAATCCTTTGTTATTTGTACCATGAATTTGATTATTTATATCCCTAGTTTATTCTAAATTGTTACATAATGTTCTAAATTTTTTATGTAATTGCGTTTACTGCTGATGAATATTTTCAATCATTGTTTTAATTCACATCCAAAATATTCATCTTTTTTAATCAAATTATATTATTTGAGGTTAGGCTGTAGAACGATCTGCAAATTATTTTATTTGAGATTGGCAGTAGAACGATCTACAAATTATATTATTTGAGGTTAGGCAGTAGAACGATCTATAAATTATATTATTTGAGGTTAGGCAGTAGAACGATCTGCAAAATTATATTATTTGAGGTTGTCGGTAGAACGATCGGCAAATTATATTATTTGAAGTTAGGCAGTAGAACGAACTGCAAAATAATATTATTTGAGATTAGGCAGTAGAACGATCTGCAAATTATATTATTTGAGGTTAGGCAGTAGAACGATCTGCAAATTATATTATTTGAGGTTAGGCAGTAGAACAATCTTCAAAATTATATTATTTGAGGTTAGGCGGTAGAACGACTCGAAAATTTTTTCATGTATTCGGTTTGCCATTTTTATAACACTAAAACTAACAGACGAAAATAACAATTTTTTTTAATGTACATACAAAAATAAAATTAAATCATCACTTAAAAGCAAATGGTAAAAGCCTTTCTAAAAACGGGACACTATTTTCAAACGGCGCAGTGTGTAATGTAATGAGTTTGTACCGAGACAGAGTTATAGTATAGTCATACTAAATCTGCTTTGCCAACCTCTGTGAGAAAATTGCGCGGTAACCCGGAATAAGTTGACTTCACAAAACTTGTTCCTATTGACAATGCAACAAATCCTCCATAGAACTTCCACCCTTGATAATGAAAGCCTTTCTTAACCAAATGCCTCGGGATGTTCTTGAACCTCTCAACTGCATGGACCACTAACTTCTCATCTAGTTAATCAACCATTAAACACAAGTTTGAGAATGCAGGGCGATCAGGGCAAACTTCTAAAATATTATATTCACTGTTTACTAACGTTATTTCATACCTCAATGTTGCAGTTTAAATTTATTGAGATTGAGGTAAAGCGTTTTTAGAATATTTCGCATTAATTTTGTTTAAAAACGTGAGAACTTTATTTAATAGAGGAAATAAATATACTGTTTGTTTTATTTGGCAGGTATTAGGTAGGTTGGTAAAATCGATAGAAATTTGTATTTTTTTTAAACGATACATATGTTTTTTTGTGCAGGTACAGGCATATTGGAAACCATTAATAGTATTCTACTCGCGAATTTTGGAACAGGTGATCGGATATACAATAGTATTAGTGAAATAAAATAAATTTATCTCAAATTTTATCGCAATTTTAACGGCCTCCATGTTCGAGGGGTAAGGCTCTCGACTACGAATCCGAAGGTAGAGGGTTCAAATCCCGGCATGCGCAATTAAATTTTAATTAATTAATTTGTACTGTTTCACAATTAATTAATTAAAATATATATATATATATCATATTTACGCACGTTCCAGAGTGAAAGATACTCTCAGTATCGCGCTGGTGAAAGACCACGATTCAGAATTGAAACGTTACTTGAAATGGCTTTTAACCGTGTTTGGTGACCAGATGTGAATAGCCAGGTATTTCCCCACCTTCCTCTTACACTTCTCCTCAGCAATACCTTCAGCCTCACAACATTCCCCATTTGGGGATAGCATAGTCTCACTGGCTCCGGACATTTGGGAGCAGTTGAGACTCTTGTGCGGTATTCATATAAAAAAATCAATTATTTAGTAAAAGTACATAAAAAAAAATATTAAAAAACCAAACATAGTCACGTCTAAAATTACTATTTATAATAAATAAATAAATGTTGAGTCCTAATCAAAAAACGGATCGCCAAGTACAAAGCGAAAACACCTTGTGATGTCAGCACTGGATTTCTGGCAGGGTCCCATTTACAAACGATGGTGCCAATTTCAGATGTTTTAAATTTAAATATTTTTTTTCTGTTTATTATATCTTATCTTTTTGTATTTTTCCAAAAAATATATTTTTTTATCCTATGATAATCAAATCATATTATATTAAACTCGTAGGATTGCACAACTTTCCGTGAAATCTGGAATAGAGGTATATATTTAAAAAAAAAACGCTTTTAAACTGAATAGTATTGTGTATCCCATTTCAAATCTCATTAATGTAGCAAATCTCTTTACGCATCATGCAACTTGCACCGCTTTTTCTGACGAGAATTTCTAGATCGTTTCTAGGTTGTAACGTCATTTATATCATGATTTATGTAGCTTGGAATAATCCATTTAACCCTAGAAGCCTTATATTAGACATTCCGACCAACACTGTGTGCAATTTTATTCTGCATTTCTCCAACGACGCCACAAAATAATCACACATCCTTCGAAGAAATGACAAATAAGTATTTTTACAAATAAAAAACATGACTAGTAGTCTAGGGCTGTAAAAAATGTACAAGACGAAATATTATACGATTAAAAGGAAAAAAGCATTGGAACTCAGGTATGTAATGTACCCGGTTAGAGAAGCTTGTATCTATTGAAATATGTTATGTCTTACATAATCTCGATGTTGTGGATTATTTCTTAGGAAACTCCATATTAGTTACAATAACATTATTTACGTACGATTGTTTTTCGAAATTAGCAGTAAAAACTGCGCAGTGATTTATGAATTATGTATTTTCAATCAGGATTTTTACTTCATCGCGTTACGGTGAACAATAACATTTCTTTGTTCTGTTCAATTTAAAGTTTTCTTCGTAATTCCAGGAACTTTTTACACCGGATGGCTATCAAATTATTTGGCAAAGAAGGGAATCTATGTTTTAACAATGTTAATATTTTATTACTAGACTAAGACAGATTTCAAGGGTATTGTTCGCAGAAATACCAACCTCGTAATCAAAAATGCAAAACAAGCGTCCATCGGAACAGACCTAAGTAAATAAATAAACAACGTTTCCAATCGTTAATCATAAACCCAAGTAACTCGGTTACATCCAAATGAAGTATTTGGGGAGATTAATCGCATTAACCAATCTTAGCAATAACCCAAATTATTACTCGAATTATGCAATAGAGAAAAAAACTTAATCTAACCTAGACTCGTAGAAAAATTCAATAGCTATCCTATATAAATGAAAATCAGGTAGATATATACCTGTATATCTACCTGGATATCCGAGACACTATCTAGATTGCAAATAAATTCCGATAGAATCTTACAGTCAATATTTCTATATCCAAAAATATGCGGGAATTAATTAAAGATGATTATTAACAAACCTTAAATTGAAATGTGATATGGATAAAAATGAAGGAGAACATTTGGTCACATTAGATCAATTGGTTAGAATGCAGATCTTGGATACAATGATAGGTTCTGGGTTCGAGTCACAGATGCAACCGTTACCTTTTTATTATCCGTTTCGTATTTATATAAAAAAAAAACTTAATTCTCTATACATGATCACGATATTATATCACTGTAAAATGTGTGGATATACAAAATTATTTATCGCTGTTCTTATATTTACCGTTGCTAAAATCCGTTCTAAATAACTCTTCTGATTTTTTGGGTGTAAGTAGATGCAACAAAATGTAAATAATTTGTAAGACATACCTATTAATTTTATGAATATTTTTTTAAAGAATATAATGATTCATAGAATTAATAAGTATTTTGTTTACATCACTATTTAATATATACATATCAATATGTTTCGGAAGCGAAGCTTCCTTCATCAGGATACACAGTTTTCTAAAAAATAATTACAAGTATTGACAAATAATAAACATAGAAAAATAATAATGTAAGAATAGACAAATTACAAATAGAAACAATATATATCAATAAATGATTGAAGCAGGTAAGTAATTAATTAAAAAAGTTTTAAAATAATTTTATGAAAAGTGTGTAATATTAAATTAAAAATTTATTTTATAAATTTTAAAAAGAGATTATTTGTATTAGTAATATAAATAAAATCACTAAAATAACAACCCGTAAAAATAAAATTATAATAGTTACTATAATAATACGTTTTATTAAAAATATTCTAAATACAGTTATTAATGTGAAATTAAATTTAAGTCAAACATTTTTTTTATATTTGATCATTATTAATATTTAATTGATTTTTTTCTAATTTCAAAAAATTTTAATTCATCTAATTATAAAAATGTTGTAAGATTTTGAAGCCTTATTTATGTCGAAAGAATGATTCGTTTCCAAAATATTGTTGACAAATTCAGAATAATTATTATTACTTAAACACCTTAGGTTCTCCGTAACTCCAGTATTAAAACCTCTTAAAGTCTTGAAAATTATATTTTAAATAACATGGATAAATATGATATTTTAAATAAACTGGAAGACTATATATTAATTTGTAACGATTTTATACAGGAAAGGTTTCAAGAAATTTCCTCGTCGGTACGTATAATTTAATAGTGATATCGATGGGAGAACTTAAAAATACATATAATAATAATTTATAAGAATTTTAAAATAAGTGGCTTTTTATTATAAAATGAATATTTTATAGCTCTGTAACTCGTAGTGGAAGATAGGTTGCTAGCCTTAATCCTTTCTATTTTAATAGAATTTTTTTGATGGAAAAGATATGCGATTTCCAAGATACCAAATCTCACCATTCCGTACATAGTGGTGCCTTAAATATAGTTAATGATAGTTAATAAAGTTTGCCATTATGAACGATACCTTATAATTCTTATAACAATTGACAGTTTTATTTATAAAAAAGAAGGATTTAAACCAAAAAAGTGAAGCGTACAAAACAAAAATACGGTTTCAATAAATTTGTTTATCAGAACGATAAAAAAACAGTAAATAACCCATGAATAACGAAAACTTGTTGGTTTAAATATGCCTTCATCAGAAATCACATGACGACTCGCATTGTATTATTTTCGCAACCCCCTGTACACAGTACACAGTACAGGGTACTACATGCCCAGACCGACAAACCCGGCGCCCGCGATTCAGTGGCGTGCAATAAGAAGATAGCACATAGGGGGCACAAAGCCCGTGATGCGATTCGAGGGCAAGTGGCGCAAAAGTGATTTGCCTGTGCGGGCCGGCCGGGATACTCCTAGGGTCAATCGGACATAAGTTAATGGCAAATGTGATTTACTTTGAATCGGACCGTAAATTCTTCACGTGGAAGAGGGATTTTTTATAAATGTTGTTGAAAATTTCACCCGTCGAAGGTGAATTATTTAGAATGTTAGATCGCTGCTTTTATAGAAGATGATTGAATCTTTTTGTATGTTTATGCGGGTACCTCACAAGATCTCCCCCGGCTTTACTGCGACCTTATAAAGTGGATTAAGGGAAAGGCAGAATTGGGTGTAGTAATGCAGAAAGCATCTAACCAACAAAGATCTGAGAAAAATAAGATGACACAAAAGCATATTACGACATTTGTGGAGTGATTGATTATGAGTTTTTGTATATTGCTATTGCATTTGGAGCTTGACTATTTTAGCGTATATAGATCTCGCGTTTATTTATAGAAAAAGTTTAGAGAGTCAATTTTGGCAATTTGTGGGGTTGGACGCTTTCTAAATAAGTACACCCAATTAAGGGATTTGTTTATGCGAATCTTTATGAATCTTCCTATAAAATGCAGAAACTTCTGGAGATGATTTTACGTGATAGTACAAGTTAAAAAGCATAATAACTTTTTTAAATATCACCATTTTAAGGTACTATTTAGGTTAAAATGTTTAATTATTTATAAAAATTAGGAAAAATAAATCTGTTTCTGTTGAAAAAAGTACAATTCTACCGAATAAAACAACGTAACTAACTAACCATCACGCCGTTTCCCCGCAGGAGTAGACAGAGAGGACTGACCGCCAAACAAATCGATCTTCGCATACACTTCTTGCTTCATTCACATTCATACATCGTCTCATACATTCTATTCTATTATTCCGACTTCTGACATGACGTAATTTCGACAAAAGTGATTCACCTTTTTTAATTGTTCTATCATATAAACCACCTCCGGAATTTACTGTACTTTACCCCACAGCCACAACATACCCTAATTGGTGAAACCATAGTTCCTTTGGCTTCCCAGCAGTTTGCAGCGGTGCGGTGGCTATACCTGGTCAACTTTCTCAATATCTGTTAGCAATGTTGTGAAGCTGGTTGGAAGGGCTTTACGAAAATAGTTGTTAATATCAGTTTTGAAGAATACCTATTAGACCGACGGATGTCTTACTATGTAATACCGGTAGCTCGTTACGTTTACATTTTCATACCGTTTACAAAATAAAAATTCGGAGAAACTTATTTTCATGCCGTCGACATAAACAACTTTCCTGTGAATGCCAACTTGGCCGACAGTTTTATGAAAGCTTTTCCGAAAACCGTTTGTAACGATGATATTTGGTATAAAAAAAGTGTCTATCTATATACCGTCTTCATGTTAGAGTCAGGTTTTCACTATTCATTATTACCTTACTACATCCGGTGGCGCCATGACAGTTACATTTGAAAAGTTGTGATGTTGTCGGGAATTGCGAAGAAAACGGGAAGGTAATCATGAAGGATGCTTTAATAATATTAATACTAATGTTTTATTTCAGAAGGCATGCAGGGGTAGTCATTGCAGTAATGGTGGTATTTTTGGATTGGCGTACTCTGCACCATTCGCTTCCCATGCAGTGGCGGAAAGATTAGACTTGTTTCTCCTGGAACATTTCTGTCACGCTGCAATATATCAGTAGACGGAATAGTTGGCGAAATGCATTATTTTTAGCTTGCTCCATTAGGATGCAGTGTAATCTACCCACAGTTCTGGCGTATTCAGTGATGTGCAAAATGCGTTGAAGAGTATTCTTTTGGTATTTGTGCTACAAAAGTAAAAACGCCTTGACAGCATTCGTGCTCTAACGGATATCGCTTTTCTTTGTCTCGTCAGGTCATATATGATAATATGTCCCAGGCAGCTCCTTTGTAGTTGCCTTTTCAGATCTGGTAATTAAACGTAAAAAAAACTATTCTCTTCTGAATAGTGAACATGAAACAACCAAGCAGATTGTTAAGTAGGTACCAGAGGAACATTTTTATTTGTGATACGCCGGGTTTCGAACTTGTGATCTACAGTTACAGTGCTTTTACAGCAAAAATGTACATTTTTAAATTGTTTCACTAGAAAACATTTCGAACAGATAGCAGTTTTAACGGAAAACAAATTTATTTAAGCGCTATCAATCAGCTCGATAAAAAGTTAAGTTGCTGCTCTCAATAACAAGTAGGTAGTTACGTAAAACACTGCTTGTTCCTCTAAATGCGCTGTATCAGCTCCCCGCCATACATCAGCCCATTATTGAGGCATTACCAAATCAGTTCCGTTTGCCAAGTTGGTTCCTTCATCGAGCATGCGAAATGTATCTTCATTGTAAGCGTGGTTTGTTAATGTTCTACGCGTGAATTCACAGCGTGTGTATGGGGTCCGACAAGCGGGATTGAAGGATAGGAGACTTAACTTATTGGTCAGAATTTCTTATAAAACACGTTAAATCAATTTTACTTTTAATGCACATCCGTCGTGATTTTTCCTGTTTTAATAAATAGATTTATTGGGTTAACTATTTATTTTATTTTTATATTAACGGACTATTGTTCAATTACATAAAACAAGAAAAACATGATCTAAAAAAATAAGAGCACATACATAATATATGAATGAAGCAATGACAAAAATTTACATTTGAGAAAACATTCAAGTAAAAGCCTGAACATGGTTTTGGTAGAGTCCATGATGTGAGACATATTAAAATACATTCTTCGAAATTTATTTTCGTAAGGACTATCAAAAATCGTTTAGCCTGGTACCAAAAATTTTACGGCCTTGGCTTGAGTTAACAAGTCGCGACATTCTGAACAGTGGAGAGTGGACCCATACTTAGCAAAGTGTTGATTGAGTCTACGGCAAGGGACAAGGAATATTGAACTGGATGAATTGCAACAAAGAAATTAAATCAATAATACAAATGATAATTTTTAAAATGCAAATGAGATCAAACTCTTTCCTTCGCTTTTCTAATGAAGAAATCTTTAAAGTTTGTTCAATTTCATCATGTAAGTAATCGCTTCTAATCATGTGACTTATCGCCCTAATCTCCATTCAGTTCCACATAGGTAGAGATGTTGAACGGATTAAAAAATTATGAATATATACAGTATAGATTGAAGACCAAATGATTTGCGTATACAAGATGAGGGCGAACTAGTGAGCAGTAAAGAGTTTTTTAGAGAGTGTTTTTCTCAAATTCACAGGCAAGGTATTGGTGAAGGCAAAAAGTTTTACCGGCATTATTAATGGTGTCACGAAAAGAAAGCTTACAGACTAAAGCCTCACGTACAAGTACCAACATGATAATAAGTATATAATAAAGATAATTATGGTAAAGATCAACAGAATTTCAATAATAAGTTTGTATGCCCATTCTCAGTACTTTCATTAAAACATATTTGCGAGAAATTTATAAATTGACGATGAAAGATATTTTATACATTGTTTATTATTCGAACGAAAGATAGTGAATTGTAATCTGCAGTTACGTAGGCTGAGATAATCAGTGGGTTTGATATTTTTAGTTTCAGTTGAGGAATTGAATGGTTTGCGAGAAAAATTCAACCTGTAACTCAGCTTGGTAAATTTATTTTAATTAAGAAGACCACAAAGGTTACACAGAGTTACTTCCTGAATTTAATGCGACCTTTGAACTTGAAACCATAGTACTACCATGTAGAATAGAAACGAACCATCCACTGTATCATGTGCACTAATAAATAAGTAAAAAATCGTTTGTTTGTTATTTGTAGATTTCAAATTTACAAATTACAAATTAACTAATATTAAATTTCTTTTAAATTGTATCTAACTTAACTTAATATGATTTTTATTCTTAATGTGGTTCTTACCTCCTTTGAATTGATTAATAAAATGGTGTATTTTTTATGGTTTCTGGCAGTGCTTATAATATTTCATCCCTTCTATAAAAAAAAACTCTTTTGCTTATTAGCTGTGTTATTTTTCGGTAGTCAAATTTCATTGCACATCCTTGTGTTATGATATTGTAACTTGTGACACCATGTAAACTTACTTTTTTGGCATAGATAACATCTTAGAAATTTTAGTAAAACCATTATGACTTTCTTATAAACGATCACAATATTTTTATACCACCCCAATTTTCCAGCTGCAGAGCGCTAGTGGATCAATAGTATAGTTTGGCGCTGATAGATAGGAGGAAGGAGTTGGAGAAGTCCAAGAGGAAGGTTGGAATATATATGATAACAGGTATGTTATTAATACAGATTATTTCATTTCACACAATGCAACTTTTTTAAACATGCTCATCGGGGCGATACTAAAATCGATCTGCACAGTATTGCGATTTTTCTTTTAATTTTTAATTCTGTTTTAAAACTATCAACATTTTTTTTCCAATTCGAAATTTGAAATCAATCGAAGGCCAGAGTCCAAAAGCTTATTGCTCTGCGTCGTCACAAAAAATATCTGCATGTTAAACGACACCTATAACTTTTTGTTTTTATTTTCTTTCATTACTGAGTTGTAAAATGCGGTGTTACACCTCCTTAAAGAGAAACACGTAGCTGCAGAGAATTCACTCGTTCTGGGAGAATACTTGAAATGTTTTCCATATTAAAATGGCAACGCTTTTATCTTAATGTCTACATTTCTGTTTACCTATTCGTGGCCTCTGCCGTTCGCCATTCTGTTTCCGAAAGAATTTCGCAACTTTATGCTTTTGATGCTTTCACGTGTAAATTATCAAAGAGAAATTTGCAAAGAACGTACAGTACTTTGAACTTATTATTGTACATCCGCGTAGGAAAATGCGTTAATGAAATACACAGGTAGAACTTCTGGTCTTGAAATTCTCTTTTTGTTTGGAAGTAATTAAACCGTATAACTTAGCAGGTAGAATGTTTTCACATATGTTCGTACAAGTTACTGATACTATTTAAAGAAACATCTATGAATGGATACTGTACCTATTAGTTGATAAAATTGTAGAATTGAAAAGAAAGGTCATGACCCTTATTACTAAATTATATATTTCTAAAGAACACTAATCTAACATCATAAATGTATGTGTTCTTCCTAGATACTCCAGATAAACCAGCTCTTTTATTATTTTGGTAGACATTTAAAATTGTTGCTACTATAGTATATTATATAATATAACTATCTGAAGTAGAGGGGTTATGAATGGTTTGGAATAAATTTTTAAGGTTGTGATGTGTTACCCTACCTCTACCTCTACCTCTACCTCTACCTCTACCTCTACCTCTACCTCTACCTCTACCTCTACCTCTACCTCTACCTCTACCTCTACCTCTACCTCTACCTCTACCTCTACCTCTACCTCTACCTCTACCTCTACCTCTACCTCTACCTCTACCTCTCCCTCTACCTCTACCTCTACCTCTACCTCTACCTCTACCTCTACCTCTACCTCTACCTCTACCTCTACCTCTACCTCTACCTCTACCTCTACCTCTACCTCTACCTCTACCTCTACCTCTACCTCTACCTCTACCTCTTCCTCTACCTCTACCTCTACCTCTACCTCTACCTCTACCTCTACCTATACCTCTACCTCTACCTCTACCTCTACCTCTACCTCTACCTCTACCTCAATCTTTACCACTACCCTAACCCTAACGCTAACCCTTCCCACTAATTATCATTTTATTTAGAACGTCAAATATGCTAAATGTCTTTCAGAACTAACAATTTTCTGTTTTAAGAGATTGGAAAGGAGAATCTCAAGTAATCTTTCATTAAGCTCAGAATAAAACTGTAGATTTGTATAAAAGCAAACAAACAATGGACCGTATTATTTATGTATAATAGTATTACCTACCTTAAATCTCTGATAATTACGAATTGTCTAGTATCATCCTTTTGTACAGGCAAATAATACATGAAATATAGACGACTCAGAAGAGCCAAACTCAAGCGAACCAAAGATTTACCTCCTGTCAATCCTCTTCGCTATTCTGAAAGGGGATTTTCCACCCCGGGTCGTAGCATCCTACCTTCTCCGTTTCAAGAGTTGCAAAGGGGTGAAATAAGGCTCTTGATAAGGGATGCTAAGATCCTTAGACGTCTGGGGTCTTATCCAATGGACAGGTGTTAGTAAGATAACATTCTAATTCCAACTGATACCGTAAACTTTAATTCCCTCAGATTCCTTCTCTAATTGGACCTCAGACCAGCCCTAATCCTAGTCATTGGACAAAGGTTTAAGTAAAATTCTAGCTTTTGAGGATATTGTACTTGGACGCTATTGGTTTCCTGTCTTGAAGCCGATTTCCAAAGAAATATGTAAATGCTTCTAGGCGTATTCCAGGAAATGTTAACATTACGATTTCAAAGGATTACCTTCATCAAATTTATATAGATATTATAACGCTTGATAAAATTAAATATGAATAGAGTTGGTTGATAGATAGGTTGGTAGGTGGGACCTTCGATTGGCAGTCGGACCTATCAAATTAGATACCCACAGCAGTAATTGATTTATAACACGAGCTGTATGCTTATTAAAACAGTTGGTTGGTATTTTTAACACAAAATAAATTTTTAACACGGTTAAGCTGGTACACTTCGGTTAAAATAGACCCGGACAAACCTTTGATTGATAGTTAAGTCGTTCGATTTTCACACATCCCGCGCCCAGTATTACTCTGATTCCTCAGTCGTGCTACGCACGAGCATCCAGTATCGGCTGTAACTTTTGGAGTTGCGGCCTCTCTTGGGTCAGATTTGACCTATATATACCTTAAGTGTAACTTTTTTTTAACAATATTTGTACAGTATATTTTAATATGCCTGCAAGATGCCAAAATTGTTATTATTTCATATTTTTTAAACAATGGATTCAAATTCAACAATTATTTTTATAAACAATAATTATTAGCCTGAAAACACTCATCCAAATTGAAAAAACCTTCAGAGCAAAGATGAATGTCGCCGGTAGGACTCGAACCCACACCCTTCTAATATCCGGTCAGATGCTCTACCATTGAGCTACGTCGGCTTATCGCAAACCCGCCAAGTTAATCAATATATACTAGTGTTTCTATCAATAATTACGGTTTTTTATTATATTTCACCTGTAAACAACCAACTTTATTTGTATGAGGAAGGCTTGTAACGGCTAAATCCCTCACTAGGTGGCGTCGGTCATATTCAGTTTTTTAATACGAAAAAATCATTAACAGGGATGATTGTTATATTTGTTCTATTTGTATTTGTCAGATAAATTATGATTTTTATGTTTCGAGAAGTCTTAGTTTAAATTTTGAGATATTTGGGTTTAACATACGAGTGAGTATATGTGGTTGGTAAAAATTAAAGTTCCGTTTCTTTTATCATCAAAAATGTGTGTCTTCTTGAACACGTGTTATTATTGTGTAAATAATCTAATTATTTAATAATGGTATCATTTATTAATTGTTTTTGTGTTTAATTCGTAGAACTCCATTTAATTTATTTTTTTTAATTTAATGAAAATCAAATTTAATAATAACATTATTAAATTTGATTTACATTGAATTTAAAAAATATATATATATATATATATATATATATATATGGTATCACTTGGTGTTATATATGATACTACAATAAATATAAATAAAAAATAAATTAATGTATATCAAATACAGTTTTTTTACGACATAATTGTACTCGGGTCCAATAAAACCCATGCATATCTTTATTTCTTTTATTTTGATGTAATTATCTTTTCGTAATTTTTTTTTTCCATTTTCTCTTCATGTGTTTTTATATTATTATTTAACCTTTTTTTATTTTTATTATTATTATTATTTTTTTAACATATTCATTTCTCTATTTATACTTTACATATTTCATGTGATATGGTAGACTGGGTTTGGACTACCCACCCAGTCCTGCTAAATTAAAAACTTAAATAAATATCGTTTACGTAATTAATAGTATGTAAAAGTGTTAAATTCCTGAGTTTAAAAGTAATTCCTATTTTTTTTTTAAATCATCTCTGCCAGTTTGAAATTAAAAGATAGCGTGTTTTCGGAGTAGCTAATTATTGACGTGGATTCTATTAGCATTTTTCGTTACTGTCGTACTTGTAACAGTCGGTCATCAAAAGAAAATTTTCAGAATAAGTTTTAATTTATTTCGTAACATCGTTTATTTTGTAGCGGGACATCTTCTGAGCAATTTGTTCCGGAAACGTGCAAATCGCCGGATATTCTTCACAAAAGTACCGACAAAAGAAGCAATTAATAAGTAAAGTTTGGAGCCATTTGTTTTAATTCTGATGGTGAATTGTTTCTTTCTTTCAACCTCTTACTTTGTCTTTTGTCTTCAAGGGCAAAATTGGAGGCGTTTCAGAAAATTAATCAAATACAATAAGAAATTCAATCGACTAAAAAGTCAATTTATAAATGACAAATAAAACAGATTAGTAAAGCAATTACTGGGATAGTAAGAGGGTCCGGTCTCAAATCTTGAATTCGTGAAGAATATTTTCTTTGTCAATCGATAAATAGGCACATTTGAATAATAATCATAGTATTTTATAGATAACTCCCGGACGATAAAATGTTGTAATGATTTCAAACCGTGTGGTCATTTAATTATAATTAGGGAAACTGATGACGGGGACTTTCCTCTACGATGTGTTCTGCTGTTTGAATATATCCACATTCTCTAAGTTATAAATCCTTTAGGCCCCATGTATGCATCATACTGGACCGGAAGCGGTTTAATAAGGTTCACGTCTTCCGAGGGAGAGAAAACCCTGGCAATTTAATAGTTAGGGTCTACAACAAGTTGCTTATTTTTTACGTTCCAAACCTCACTGAGTTCGCCACGACTGCGACTGTTCAGGGGAGTATCGTGATAGATCAGTCTTTCGCTTCTATAGGCGTAATCCAAAAAGTTTTCCTGGACGTCAGGCAGTTGGCCGAGAGGTTTAAAAAGTCATCTTGAAGTGGAACTGAGGTAATGAGACCTTATTACTTTTCGTCATTTTATCGATACCATACATCAATTTAAGAAATACTAACATCATCTTTAATTAATTCGCATGTTTTTTAGCTGCATTTTTTTTGTAATATTGGAATGTTCCATCTATTTACATTGTTGATAATGTCTCGAATATATATCTCTGATTTTTATTTACATCTATTAACTATTTATTAATTCATTAAATTAATATTCAATTTATTAGAATAACTTACTAAAGGTTAAAAACCTTTGGTAATTGCTAGTTTCGCTAAGGCAAAGATCTGAGTTCGATTCTCAGATGCGTCTTAATTTTATTTATATTTTCCGGGTCTTTTTCTGTTTTGAATTTGAGATTTGTTAAAATTATCATCAATGATAAAATATTGCAATGAAGTTTATAAGCTTCAAAAAGTTATTCCAATAAATTCAAATGAGGTTGAGAAGGTGAAATTTATCTATTTATTTAACGCCCATAGGGCTTTTATATGAATTATTACATACATATATTAATTTTTAAAGATAGGAATGAAGAAAATAAAATACATTGATAAGGGAGTTAAATAAAAGATAACAGTCAATTACCTAGATTACCACACACGGGCACTATATGAGTTCTCATTTAAATATAAAAAAATATGAAAGTTATTCAGTAATATGTATGTCGAATTGGTAACCTAGGTAGGAATAAATGTTTCAAACGGTACTAAAAATTATCCCCATTTATTATTGTATGATTTACACAACATAAAATAATTAATAAATGCAATTTAGAAAGATGCACATTAATAAACTTGATGTGTTTATTGAACACATTCGAATGAATAGTTTTTTTTAATTTTGACACAGTGTCGTAACGGTAAACATCAAGTCTGTGCAGTATTTGAATGGGAGAATTCTGTAAACAGTTAATTTTAGACCAAGGTACATTATGCAGTGTATTACTCGCAAGATAATAAGGCTCGTTAAATCCATGGCGACCAATCTGCCATTCTCTATTTTGGAAATACACACTAAATCGCTCACTTACGCTTTAATGATAAATCGGTTAGATTGAGTATGTCCATTAAAAAAGTATATTAAAGATCTTCGATTGGAATACATACCTTATAATTAATACATCTAAGAAATGTATGCTGCAATCTCTCAATTTTTAGTATGTCGATCTTATAAAATGGAGCCCAGATTGTTGAATTACACTCAAGGTTGCTTCTAACCGACCCAGTAAATAGTAATTTAAAGGAATTTATAAATTCATGTTTTTTTATATTAAAATGAATGAGGAAATTCTTTGAACGGTAGCTCGGCTGCCTATCATTTAATTTGATCGAAGCGTCATTTCAATATTTACCTGTTGATTTTGTCTTCTCGATAAATCTACTCCGAAATAATGTCGGGTAAACAACCTACGATGAAAAAAAAACCTTCACGGATCGACCTAGTGAAAACTTAGCAAATACTATATCGAGGTTTGTAAAATCACGACAATCGTATGAATTGCGTCAACCCTAATTGCACGAATTAAAATTTTGTTGTGTTAAATCTTTATCGGTCAAATACGAGTATAAATTGCACTTCCTTTTAATTCATGGAAATGGGCACTTTTATAACGCACGGTGATTGGACGGCTTGCCGTAACGGCATAACATGGAAGAAAAAGGGTATGGGTTTGTATGAAGATGCTTATAATTTACAGTACGCGGTAACGGCGTGCCGTGGATAGCAACGGCTTGCCGTGTCATTGCCGTTGGACACCTAGCTTCGCGTAAAGCCGTTACGGAAATTTTGAGAGTGTAATGTGTAGTTGCAAGGATAACTTAATGTGTGAGTGAGTCCCACGCTCCGAGACACTGCCCACCCCAGCCGACCTCCTTAACATGCGAAGCGTCTCTTGCGCGATGACGGTGTGTATTATGCCTTCTTTTATGAAACGAAAACACTGCACAAATGCTAACCATGGCGTAAATTATAAAAATGATCTACACGGCTTGCCGTGGATGTTCGCGGTAGGCCGTGCCGTTGCCGTGAAGTCGCCGTTCCGTGCAAAATTATGAAAGCGCCCAATGGAAGAGTGCTTTTTCGGACGATACGAGAACGCAGTAAATAACAGTTCGAGTTTTTCGCGTGTGCGTTTCAAATTTTTGATATACCCTAGCGAATTACATTAATAAATAGAAAACCCAACGTAAGACAGAACTCAAATAATTTGTGAGTTGTTTTGTTTGTGTTTTACTTGGAATTGACGCGAATCAAATTGTCTCCAGGAATATCTACCGCAAACCGTTGTTAAATCATTAACTTGAAATATTTTATGTGACACGTGTTTACTGGCCTTGTTTTTTGCATTTTCAATAATAAATTATTTATCAAAATTATTCAGCTGCGTGGCGAATGTGTTTTTTAACCCTAAAATGACAGCGAAGGGTAATTTTTTTTTTCTATTCAACTTTAATCTAATTTTTCACTCAAGTACCGAACGATCGCGCTAGCTTTCCTCAAGACATGATTTTCTAAAGTTATTTTCCCAGCAATACGTTTGTCTTCATAGTAACGGGTCGCGCCTTTTTCTCATGTCTCCTTGTATGATGGGAACTATTGAGTGAACTTTTACCTATTGCTTCTCAGAAACAATAAACGAGTGAATTGTGCATTTTTTGATCAATTTAAGCAATACATACGATTATTTATTATGAGGGATCGCAATATGTATTAACCTAAACGATAAATATTAATCAAAGAGAGAAAAAAAACCTGATTTCAAATGGAAGTACGAGAAATACGTTATACTTCCATTGATGGGCTAAGGAAGAACTCTTCCATTCTAGGGTTAAGTTGATTAAATATTTACTCCTACCTTTCGTTCTCGATGATTTTAAACAGAAAATGACAAAAAGTGAGATTTCGAAAATAACGAATAATAAAACCTTAAACCATAAGAATATTTTTTGCGTTGTGCATAAATAAATAAAATTGGGCACAATCCACCTGTCTTGTTGGAATAAAAAAATCAAAATAAGACTTAAAATGATTTTTTATTAAAAAAACCTTTGTAACCTTTTTCCACTTATTTATTTTCGACCGGACCGGCTTCACCCTATCACGGGCATCGTAAGACTGGTACAATGGATACTTAATCCCTGGTATATATATAGCATTGATGTCGAGAGTGAGTTCCCTGCTTTATAATATTGTTTTTTATTACTTGAAATTTATTTTATTGCTGACGGTACTGTTTATTATGTTTTTAAAGACTACTTTCGGGTTGGTTTATTACCCTCTGGAAAACGGATTACATTGTGTTAATTTACTGAATCTATGGGTTTGTTTTTAAATTATATAAAGTCATTCGTCAGCTTTTATTTGAACAGTTGGTTCTTTCTAGTTTTGTTATTTCCCTGTATATGGAATTCCACCATGAATTGACAGTTTCAAAATTAAAAATAATTTAAATAAGATTTTGTTCAGAAAAGTCAGTAGGTTTATTATATAGATGATTTTCTGTCGTATATCCGACATGTTGATTTTCTTGCATAAAATGAAGATCCTGAGAACCTTATATTTAACCTATTATCAGGTTTGCAAATGAAACGCATGTTGCACGATGACAATAAATCTTGAGATTAAACCTCATAGCACTTATTGATACTTAAGTATAATAGCGTCATTAAAAGAAATGAAAAATAAATAGTTTGATAATGCTCAGAAATTATGTACGTAACTGAAAAGTAATTGAGTTATTGGATGTAGTCAAAAATTAAAGTACTTACTTTTATTAAATATTTAAAGGGGCCCAATCAGGTTCAAATATTAAATTCTCTTAGAATACTTATCCAAATAATCTCCTTTTAGGAATTATCCACTGACTACAGAATTACATAGACATGCCCAAAGAAAAATCCATTCGTACCATTTTGACCTGGAGGCATAGGTTATGTGACATCCATTTTGGCACCAGTCCCGTTCTCGCATTTTTTTTAGTAAACTCCGCTATTCGCACTCTGACGGCCGTCTAATGATCATCGGAAGATTTTACAGAATAACGCATTCTTATGAATTAAAATAATAGCAAAACAGAAGCGATAGTGAGAAAAATCACAAATATCCCATGACATTCTACAGGCAATCGTTATTTTATTTTTTTAAAGCTTTTCCAATATATTTATTAACAGTTTTATGAAACAATCTTGTCAAACATTTATATCATCATTTCCTGTGGTAAATAAATTAATAAAAATTTCTAAAAGGGTCAAACTAAGTACTTTTACAAAATTTCCTGTTATGTAAACAAGCCGAACTTTTTGTTTGAGTTAATTTTGGATATTAGCACGGCAACTATGGGAAAAATATTGGCGATAAAATCCACACAGTTGTAAAGAGGACGAGTTGATCGTTGGCAGATTTGCTTTCCGGAGAGTATATACTAATACTTTGCGGAGCAATACGAGTTGTCTGCAAAATGTTAGGATTTATTTATTAGCAAATCACTTAAAAAGACATGCCTCCAGGCTCACCCTGCTTGTTGACCCTCTTAAAGAATCTCTGTCGATTCTCTTCTCTATGGGATTACCAGTATTTTCTAAACACAGTTTGACTTTGATGTAAAAATATTTAATTGACCTGTTTTTTTTATCGAGTGACATTATTTTTTGTTTCAAGCATCTTGGTTTTGTCATTTAAACGAACATAACATCCTCCATTTGTGACTACTTTGTTTTAACAGACCGTATGTTTTTCCGTATACGTATGTATGTTATATGGGTATATGTAACGTCTGGCTTGATGAAATGCTCTGAGAGTCTTCTAGTGGTGTGTGGTATCTTTCCATGGTGGTTAATATGTTCCTATCATAAATATCTCACCTCTGATCTATTGAGGGCCAGTTTTATAAACGAACTACCAAATTTTTGTTACGTAACAAAACGTTTCATTAACTTCCCGTTATCCGTCCGTTTTTTTGTCGTGAATCGTCGGGCAACAACTGACAACTGTCAAATGACCGGTAATCTGATTAACGTTTATAAAACTGCGAAATCGGGCGGTAGACCAAATTTTAGTTAAAAATGGTATTAATCGTTACCTATAAAGGGTTATAAAAACGGCTATTAGTATCCTTCCTCTGACGTACCGATCTCTTCCCCAACATTCGCATTAAAAAAAATCATTTGCACTCAAAAACCCTACCAAAAAAATTGTCATCCCGGATGTAGAAAATTTTTTTTTCGTTATCGGGAAGTTTTTCTTGGAGTTTACTCATGATAAATCCAAAATAACATCGTCGAGTATTCGAGCGAAAGTTTTAGATTAATCCGTTAATATTCCATAATTCCAATAATCCCACGTGACGTACCGTAAAAGCCGATGAAATATTAAAGTTCGTTTTATAAAAAAAGGAGTAAAAATACCTTAGAAAAATCATGATTAATCATTCTCTAGACTGATAAGTAGGTAAGTATACAATATTTTCTTCTCAAGAGCACACTTTTTGATCTATCTTCATCTAATTTGTTAAATCAGATTTTAACGCTTTTATTAAGACGCCCCGCTAACCATTTATTGGATAACCAACACCTCTACCATAGGTCACCCCAAGTGGTTCGCTGCATTTTGTGACTTAGCAGGGGTGCCCGGGTTCATGGGGTGATGTTTGTCAGATCTTGGCGGTGGAACCGTCTACCCACCAACTGTTCGACGGGCCGAATCGGGAGAGGCCGGTATGGATAGATCCTTTGACCTATCCAGTCGAACTCTCGACCCATCGCCTTGACCTGCAGAGGGAGGGATGGATTAATAGGTCCGTCACTCCTTGACACACTCATCCCCCAATTCTTACCCACCCGTCTTACCTTTTAAATTCAAAGATCTTTATCTCCCTTCTTTCCTCAAAAAACCCTTCACATAGCATCCCCAAAGATGACATAGGCCTTGAGGGAAATTATTTTCCTCGGAGCCTCCTTTGTGAAGATAATGTTAAAAAAATTTGACCTATTCAGGTTTGGAACTTGCGATCGCCTTACTAAATGTCATGCCGTGGAGAAATATCTCCACCGAATTTGGTTCAAATCTTATTATTATCGATTATTTATTTATCGGACCTTACTAAAATAGAAATTCAAATGATAATTTCACAAAATTGGCAATTTAACGAAGAGCTTTATGAGTAAGTTTCATTAATATAGTCATTATATAACATTTATAGCGGTAATAATAAAATTATAATAACTTTTATACCCTATTAACAATTTTAACGTTGAAAATCGGACGCATGCGCCCGGCGTCCATTCCAAACAAAGCAGACATTGGGGGAGCTTTTTAGTACGCCGACGGCTTTACGCGCGGTCGGATGTCTGTTCGGTCGCTGTTTCGCGCTCGGAGCTTTCTCGTTTCCAAATCGACGCGATCTATGTAATATCGGTACTGGCATGTCACAACAGTTTGAATTTGAATTGGGCAGCACTGTTGTTTACAGCCGGGAGTTTACGACTGTTAATAATCGTTTACTTTTAACAGACTTATTTGAATAATTGAGTCAACTTTTAGGAAGTGTATGAATTATTCAAAAATACAATGGATTCTCATGACATGGATGATCGAGCGTAGAAATGTAAGATAATTTTAATCAACTTTTTCTTATTTTTGTTAAAAAAACTTAGTGCAAAATGTTTTTCATTCGTTTTCTTATGAATTTAGAGATGAGAAGCTTTGGCAGTTTTCTGTAAATAAAATCAACCACCCTATTTATTCACGAGGCTCTAAATTTAATAAGAAGTAATAAGATTTTACTGGGGGAGAAATCTCGATAATAACATCTTCTCGCTCCAAAATTATACTTTCGCAATAGGAGCAACGCTTTTCCTCGTCTTTCAGATATTTTTATAATGAGAAATAAAAATATCCAATTTTTCGAAATTAGCTACAGGTTATGTAATTATTACTAAATATAAATACAAATAACATTTCAAACGTTATGCCATTTCTCCATCACTCAGCTTAGCCAAATGCTAATTTGTGAAAGAGGAAATACGTAATTTATTAAAAAATATATTTATGTGAATACAAAATTTTCACTTTTATTAAAAATAGTTTTAAATCGTTCAATCGCAATGAGGCAATTTTTTTAATATAACTTTTTTTAAGTATTGTTCCGATGTTATATCCAATAGGGTTGGTGAAGTTGATTTTTAAAGCTAAAGTGTGGGTATTAGAAAAATGTTTCTCTATATTAAATGATACCTACGCATTTTTGTAAAAAGGTGGGCTGGCCACACATTTCAACTCTGACATTTGATTAATATGAAAATGTTATTCCTCCACAACCAGATATAATTTAGTTTAATATCATCTCCTGCTTCCTGTGATGGTAACAATACACACTTAACGATCACTGAGCTTTTGTTAGTATAGTTTTAGTTTACTTTGAAGAGATTGTCTTATGTACATATTAGCTTCAAAATAGTTATATTATATCTAAAATGTTCATCTAAGTGAGTCTGCTAATCGTGAATATTTTAAATTGTGTTTTTAATTTGCATGCATATAATACATATGTTATTTTCTAACTATATTAGGTTAGATTATTTTGTGTACATTTTTTTCTCTTTTGATATTTGTACTTTACATTTGATTATTTATACCCCTAGCTTATTCTAAATTGTTATATAGTATTCTACATTGTGCATTTAAGTGAATCTGCTGCTCATGAATATGTCATAGTTTTAATTTTCATATATACTAAAATAACAAATATACTATGTAGTATATCTGAGATTTTACAATTAAATTAGGTTAGGTTAGTTAGTATATTGCGCACATAAGGTGAACCTTCACAAAACTGCGCTATAGAAATTTACTCTTTTGATTATTATTATTATACATATTTTTTTAAAATTATATAGTACCGTAGTAGCCTTTTATGTGGTTTTCTCGCAAGGCACATCTAGAGACAAATAATCTTTATGTTATTGCACATCGAAATATCGGGTATGCGATTGTCATCCTCCGGTATCAACTCCGTCTCTCTGTTGGATCCAACTAGCATCGCAGTATTTACCATTTGTACATACATAATACTTTTTTTTTTTAAATAACCAAATGCGTACTTCGTTATGTATATAATAATTTTACCTTTGAAGTTACGATGGTATGGATTTACATTAAGAAGTTAAAAATAGAATTGCAATTTTCGGCAAGAAATTAATGGGATTTTCCACAATACATTTCAAGTTTAACAAAATCTGTTCTTAATAGATTAAGCTAAAAAATGTTCACTGTCCTGTGGACAACATGTTTTTAAAATTCGCTTAGACGGTACGCTTGTAATAAATTACTAAATAATGGTCCAGAAAAATAGAATCACCACACGGCGCGTCGAAAGGTTTATGGAGATGCAGTAAAATGAACCCAGATTCTGGTCCAGATTTCTGTCAGAATTCTTTCAACTTTAAAAAGATACGTGAAAAAGAAGATCATCATAATTAGATGCAATTCAATCAATATTCGGCTAGAAACAGACATAATAATCAGTAGGTCAAAAATAAAAGAGTTAATAATAGCTTAAACTAGAAACCTAAACTAGATTTAAAAATATACCATCTAAGAAAAAAAAAGTTAACACTACGGCAATTTAGTTTGAATGAATTATGTTCTTGTAATGGTTAATATAGGCAAGTGTGCGTGCATGTGCGGCGGTACATCAGCTGGAACTTTTACAAATTTATCAATCCTCCTTACAGCAGCTGTTTGCATTTTCGCCTTCCGGTTTCACATTTTTTCAGATATCTGTGGAAATCGTCGGTTCCATGGGGAGAGGGGTGGAACCAGTTCCTCTGTCAGCCATATTTATTGCTGAAATATCCATTAATGACGAAAAATTTCGGTCTAATTCGAATACTGCACATGCAAATGCATAATCATTTGTTTTATTTGAACTCCCATATGGCTTTAACTTTAAAAATGTTTTTTTTAAATGACACTAGAAATAAAAATAAAAATGAGAAAAAATTAATAAAATACAGCAAACAGAAAATATAATACATAAAAATCAAAATCTAATAGGTATTCAGCCAATATCCAATACAGGTATTCAGCCAACACAGGACTGTCCTAGTGTGATGAGTGGCTAATGTTTTTGTTGTCATATATAAATTTAATGAAATTAAATAAATAAATAAATTCCACAAAATCAACGATAATATTCATATACTCGTATATATATAAAAATGTGCAGCATTATTAGATAACAAGAATTTATAAACTACATAGAAACACAATAACAATTAATAAGTAGAAATAGCTCATACCCACTTATTGGGAACTTAAAATTATTGTCAAATATATTAAAATCATTTAAATATTTGTTATCTAGGCCCTAACGTTGAATTGGGGAAACTGTAGTTGGAATGGTATATATACAATATACACGTGTAAAATGTTTGTAATATGATCCGAGGTCTAGTTATACAAATGTTGACAATTAATCAATCTTAACAATTACGTCCATAACGCCATGTGATAATTATTTATGCTCCTGCGTGAATTAAACCCGCTACTACCGCCTTGCCCAAAGTATTTTTTTTGGTCAGTACGCAACTTGGTATCCGCCAGGCTTTAAATAACCTGGATTTCCCAAATCAATCTTTGTAAATTCCTAAAAGAATATAAATGTTATTATTACGGTACAAAAAAAACGGCCGTGCAACTCTCAAATATTAGAAGAATGTTTGGATTTAGGCACATGAAAATATTTTACTTAAAAATTTAGAACCGTTTACTCCAAAACTGGCTCATTAGAGGCACTGCCTGTTTCATACAAAACTTAATTTTGGATTTGAAGCTAAAATACACATTCAAACTGAATGATACATTTTTTTTAATTAAAGGTTTAGTAAATATCTATCACGGATAAGAAGTATTTTAATCCTTTTTGTTTTAAATTATGAAGTATGTGCCATGAAAAAAAATCAATTTTCATAATTTTAGAAGCGTCTTTCATTATTTTGTATCTCAGTTTAGTCTTAAGATATTCCTGACGAAGGAAGGGTTCTTCAGAAACCGGTCGATTATTATATTAAATTAAAATGCTTCAAAACAAATTTACAGGTTTATATTACAATTATGACAAGACACAAAGAAAATGCTTTTTACGAATATACAATAATAATAATTTTCAAATAACATTATTTAGAAGAACACACAGAAAACAATTATCCTGGAAAGGGAAGAGTCTCAGTCGCAACCTAATATTTGTAATTTTCCATATGTTTTTCAAATTCATGCTATTGTTTGAATATTGTTATTAGTATTTAAAAAATAATGTGATATCGAAAGCTTCATGCAATTAATAGCTATTTAAAACAAAAACAAAAATAATACTCAATTCTCGCGAAACACTTTAAATTCAATTAGCAATTAATTTTATTTTTATTATTTTTATAAACAATAATTATTAATCTAAAACACTCATCCAAATTGAAAAAAAACCTTCCGAGCAAAGATAAATGTCGCCGGCAGGACTCGAACCCGCACCCTTCTAATGTCCGGTTAGATGCTCTACCGTTGAGCTACGTCGGCTTATCGCAAACCCGCCAAGTTAATCAATATATACTAGTGTTCCATTCAATAATTACTGTTTTTATTACAGGACATTAGAAGGGTGCGGGTTCGAGTCCTGCCGGCGACATTTATCTTTGCTTGGAAGGTTTTTTTTTTTCAATTTGGATGAGTGTTTTAGATTAATAATTATTGTTTATAAAAATAATAATTGTTACCCTTTGCGCTATGCACAAAAATCTTGTCTTAAGTTTTTAAGAACTTTAGTTTATCAATTAATAAATTTTATTTTTCTTCGTTGTACATATTTCTGATGTTCGCTTAGTGTTTTGTACCATTTAATGTTATCCATGGAACTATCACTAATACAGAGTGAAACGAAGCAAGCTTCAATTGACAAATTTTAAGCTTTTGCACTAACTCATCATTACACTCTCGAAGAGGTGCTGTCACAGATCGACTGATTCCAGGAAGTAGAACAATTGCGTGGTGCCACAAAAGAAACATTTTTAATAAAATTGTGCACGTATAACATTATAATATATATATATATCTACGTGTACGGAAAGCTTGTACCAACCATTTTTCTTGTTTCTTCATTATTCTAGAGACTTAATCCCCGAAGTTTATGTGTTGGATTGGCTCTTGTCTAAAAATTTAAGCCTCCCAAAACATGCGTCTGTTTTGTGATAAATATAAAGAAATGCCATTTAGTTCTATCATCATAACTTTCTTTGACACAAAAATATGAGTTGTGCAAGGGGGAGCGTGAAGGGAGAAAAATATGTTTTGGAGTAAGAAATTCTCGTCAAAATGCTGAAGGAAGGACAGAACAATGACGAGGGAGTGAGCTAAAAGTTATGACTGGTATTCAAATTTAAGCACGGGGAAGATGAAAATGCGAGTTACTCCATTTTACGTTAGTACCTCCCTTACAATCTGTTCTCAAACTATTTCGTCGTTTATTATTTCCTTTAAAACTTAATTAATTATGTTATCAAAGAAAAAAATAACTTTTTCGAAGTAAACCAGTTAACCCAGTGCTTAGCAGAATAGAAAGAATTCGTTTTATTGACTTGTTTAATCTTACAATACTTTTAAAGTACCTACTAGTAATGGGTATTGCAATTTTGATTGCTTCATTTTTATGAAGCGTTCGTAATTTACAACTGCACGGAATACTAAGAAAAGAAGACTATAATAGCATACATCCTCCATAATTACTAACAAGATACGTATCTAGAATCTAATTCAAATACCCGACCACGATAACCCAACGATAAATTCACTATCATGCTATGATGCGAATTCTACGAGTATATTTAAATATTAAAGATCAAAAACGGTCCTCCAAAAGAAGTAACTCCTGCAGCATCTCTGCACTTAGTATTTAGCATATTTTTCACATTCCCATAATTTTAATAAAACATCCAAAAAGTGAAGCTTTAAAAAAATCTTTTAATTGAGTTAGAACAATATTATGGCAGTGAGGCATGAAACTGGCAGAGGAAGGATGAAAGTAGACTGAACGCTGTAGAAATGAGATCTCTGAGAAGAATGTGTGGTAAAACCATGTATGATCGTGTGAAAAATGTTGAGGTTCGTAAAGAATGCAAGGCTGATGTAAGCGTAGTGAGCAAGATTAATAAAGGGACGCTTAGATGGTTTGGGCATGTAGAGCGAATGAATGAAGAAAGGAGTGAATGGAAGAATAAGCCGGGGACGTCCAAGGAAGACGTGGCACGATCAAGTGAATCAAATACTTGAGTCGGGCCATGTCAGAAGTCGGAATAACAGAAGAGAATATATGAAAGTGAATGAAGCAAGAAGTGTATGCCAAGATCGAGTTGTTTGGCGGTCCGTCCTCTCTGCCTACCCCTGCGGCGAAACGGCGTGATGGATAGTTAGTTTAGTTAGTTAGTTAATAATGGTATTCTGAATTAAAATTAAACCACATACAAAAAAAAACCTGCTGTGTATTTTGTATATAATCAATTTTTTGAATTCTGACAATACTTTAAACATGAAGAGCAGAGATCATTTGTTTTGCAACTATGCGTAGAGAATATACCTATATAACAGTTAAGTCTCCAATGCATGATAACGTACATATAATTCGAAATGTTAATTTAACTACATTCGCCTTTGTCGCAAATTATGAATATTGAATTAAACATGGATATTGTTAATGTTGAATTCATTTTAAATATTAAAATACGATCGATTCTATCGATTCCCCACCGTGATATATTTTACACCGGTGTCAATATTATAATTTAACTTTTATCATAGATTTATGTAAAAGTCCCAAAGGATGTATGTATACAATACAACAAATAAACAATTGACTTCTTCTGTAAGTATGTGGTTACAAAGATTATTGGAACCTGATTTATTGATAATTTTCATAAAAACATTATTTCATTTTTTTTCTTTATTTTACTCTGCTACAGGCTTCTTTTGTATTATACATTTAACCCTATGAACCTTATAGGCCGGTAAACCGGCCTGATTTGGCGAGGCAAATACCCTGAAGGCATAATTTTTTTTTTGCTACCGGAAGTCTGCAATTATAATGAACTAAAAAAATAGTTTTCTAATTGACAATATATCAAATATTATCTTTTGGTCAAAAATTGCTCAAGAGCTCAGGAATATCGTGATGATACAATGAACGCTTTAGGGTTCAAAGGGTTAAGGATTAACTTGGATATTGGGTTAAATTCACTGATACAAAAAATAAATAAAAAATTCCCAAACATTATTTTAGATAGAAAATTTGAATGGGACTTAAATGATTATCGGAATCTTCGATAAATGTTCTAAATTAATGTATGTCATGTATTTTTTTTATTATTAAATTTGAATCCTAAAATACTGCGAAGAATAAAATAACATGGCAGATAAAGCATCTTAGGGGGGTTTAACTTACGATCTTTCATCTCAAAGGCAAGTGCATGTCCACTAAGCCACTCAGTATAATACTCTCATTTCAAAGAACTCCCCTTTCCTTAGTTCTTAGGTCTTAAGTTAGGATCCGAAAATGTTTTTTTTAGGGTTGGTATCATAAAATAATCATAATAATATTACGGTATGAATGAAATCTTCCACTGTGTAGCACAAAGGAGATCAAGATTAGAGATCTTTGTAAAGATTTCTTTGTAAAGGGGTCAAATATAGCAAAACAAAGCTTTGTGTATTGTGTATTGTGATGTGTCGGAATATTCTAACCGTTTAAAATAATTCTTGAATTGCGATCGTACTACAGCGTTTAAATATATGTACAGGATATTTTTTTGCTTCTTCTATTGGGAGTGACCCATGTATTAGATAAAAAATGTACTCATTGAAGATAATATTAATAAATCTCAAATTAAGATACGAAACAGAAAAATATATTATATATAAAGGAAACGTTCGCATCTTGAATTATTAAAAATTATTTCAAAAGTTTTCATGAGCTTCATTAAGTTATTGCAATAATTAAATATTCATTCTAGACCTACAGAAAAGTCGATGGATGTCCCATATAAATTTTAAAAATCGGATACGTAACTAGATTGAAAATAAATGCTGGTGGAATTTGCAATCATAAAAAAAGTGAATTAAGTGAAGATGGTATTGGTAATTCTTAAATTGAAATATGACATCGATATAAATGACAGAAAGTAAAAAAGTCTGATTAACTCAGTGGCTAGACTGCTAGTTCCGGTAAGAAAAAGGTCCTGGATCTGATTTCCGGATGCAGCCGTTACCTTTTTATTTTCTGTTTCGTATTTTAATTTGAAATTCGTTAAAATTATCTTCAATTATTAAAATATATTACGATGAGGTTCATAAGCTACAATAAATTTTTATTTCTCAAATTTTTGTTAGAAAATATTTTCAACCCTCCATGTGCTTGTTCAATTATGAAGAACTTATCTAACTTATCTATCTCTGAGTGAGAATTCGACGCTTAGGACCACTCGGCCACTAACTAATTACTGCCTAGCATAACTTGAAATATACATAAAATATACATAAAATATTGGTTATCTTTTTTTAATGTGAATACCGTACAAGAGTCCCATTTGTTCAGAGTCAGTGAGACTATGGCATCCCCGATTTATGTTGCGAGGCTGAAGGGAGTGGGGAAGGGAAGGAGACTGCCTACTCTTCAGATCTTGTCACCAAATACGGCTAAAGTCATTAGAGCAACGTTTTGATTCGTGGTCGTCAACCAGGACGAGAGTATCTACCACTCTTTGAAACTGACGTACGTAGTAACAATATTATTAAACACAGTAAAATTAAAATGCGTAATGAGTAAGATTAAGAAAGGGACGCTTAGATGGTTTGGGCATATAGATGGAATGGACGAAAAATGTTAATTAAAGAAGACACCGGAGACGTCCGAGGAAGACATGGCACGATCAAGTGAATCAAATACTTGAGTTGGCCTACGTCAGAAGTCTGAATAACAGAAGAAAATGCAGACGATGTAAGAATGTGAATGAAGCAACAAGCGTGTAAGAGATCTAGTTATTTGGCGGTCTATCCTATCTGCATAACCCTAGCGATTGTTAGCTAATTAGTTAGTAAAACGTATAATATTTTTGATTTGAGATAACTACAGCTCAGTAAACCGAAAGCCGCTTAAGCTGCGTACATATTGACTTAAAATCAAGAAAACAGTTCAAACAACGTAAATTACACGTAATCACCAAAATAACACAAAAGCCACGCCATATAATAAGCGAACTAAACTCGCAAATGAATGTTTGCTCTGTGTTTAAAGCCTCCTTAATATTTATTATAAACCATATTTACCTCAAACCTCAATCCGGCTTTTCCATCAAACGTTTTGAGGGATAAAGTAGCGTTTTTCTATATTGTGGTTCAAATTTGTAAGTAAATGTGTTATTTAATTTTATTTATTTATCTATTTACCGTTTATTTCACTGTTAAATTCAAGGATAAATCTATTTATTTTTATTTTTTATGATGCACTGTAAAAGATTTATTATATTAGTGTTTCCTAAACATCTCACTAGAAAAGTCTGTGCTTGGAAGTTCACTTGTATTTGATGCTTATACGAGCATTATTGTCTTAAAGAATACGTAATACAAAAAAATATGAAAATAAACGTTTTTCCCCATAGTTTTACCAAAAATATATATTTAAAAAATATATATATATATTTTAATTTGATATGATTATTTTTTTTTACTGTAAGTATCTAAATAAAACATGATTCATATAGTGTAACAAAAATATTATATAACTGTTCCTCGCCATAAAGAAACAAGGTTCTTGTGTTTGGTGAGGGATTTTTGTTTAAATAATTAGATCATAACTTAAAACATTGTTGTATAATAGCAGGAAAATATGAATTAGTCGTGTAAATTTAGTAACTTATAAATCGTAAAAGTATTAAAGAAAAGAAAAGAAATATAAAGAAAAGAAACGCAAGGTATGTATATATATATTTTTTGTTATTTAATATAGATATATATATCGCATAGGCACTTTTTGTGTGTGGGTAATACATAATTTCTATGTACTAATGAACGAGAAAATACAAAATATTTTTTTATGATTTCTCTTCATGAGAGAATTCGGTTTTTACCCATGACCATATTTCCAACATCATGTATCTCGGGAATATAGGGTATTTGTAGCCTTAGTTCTAGGAGTAATAAAGTATTACTGCTTATGACTCACAAACTCTTGAATTTTGTATTATTAATACCTAACATCCTGAATGAAATAGGATTTTATGTCCTTTATAATTTTACTCGAGGCCGCCAACACAGGCTTCTGTTTCTTCCAATGGTGATTTACTAAATTAAATGAAAGAAGTCGCAGTAAATTTGGATATTTTCCCAGCAAGTTTAAGTACGGACTAGCTTTTATGATTTAACTATATTTTATACGTACTTATAACCTATTTATACTGTTTTTATGGCTCTAATTAATGTTAACTATGTGTTTTGTGATTTTTTTTCAAATTTCGCAATATCGATCCCTTGGAATAATAAGGTTCCATCTAACACAGCAATGTTATACAATAATGTGCTCTTAGGAGAACAAATTTAAGGCTCACTATCGCAAAACGCTCAAGGTCGATATGTTATTGGTATATAAGTAATTATGTTTGCAAAATAAATAAATATTATGAGTAATTGAATATGCTTTATTTAAGTTTTGTCACACCAAGAAAGTATAAGATATGTAACGCAAATTCTGCAGTTGTAGTTTAAGAAAGCAGTATTTTAGTTAATATCAATATCTAGAACAGTCTGCCATAATTTAACACCTTTTACGTAGAGTATTTTATTTGACATTTGAATTTCTTTTGGTAAACTATTAATTTTCAATTTTTTATTATTAATTATTTTTATTGAGATTTAAAAACCTCATTTTAATATTTAATCATTGTAGAAAATAATATAAACATAACCTAAATGATTTCAGTCGCATCTAGGACTCGAACCCAGAACCTCTTCCTATCCGGGGTAACCACTTTACCAACTAAGCTAATGATGCACTATTTAAAATGTATAAAATAATATTACATAGAAGAATAATATTCCTGCACGGGATTTGAACCAGTTCCAAGGTACCAAGTAAGTTTTTAGCTTCACTAAAAATTGTTAATACTATTTCACTATTAGTGTTGCCTTATCCAGTATATTTGAAAAATTTGATATTTTTTGTATATCATCTTAGGATTTTGAAGTTGATAATGTATAAATACTGTAAACTTTTTCCTAATAGCTATCTTATAATGTTATGGTAAAGCGGTGGTTTATTTATTTTTATACTTCTTAAATTAACTCCATATTTCCTAATAAACCCAATAACATAGAAAATTTTTGGCGTAAATTGAAATTTTTCTTAACGCTTCTGTTATAGCATGTCTGGACATCAATGAAACAAAATATTACATTTTTAATTATTAATTATTTTTTATTGAGATTTAAAAACCTCATAATAAGATTTAATCGTTGAAGAAAATATTATTAACATAACCTAAATGAAAGATGAAACCGGACAAAAGGACAGAAACTAAAAAGATTTAAGTCATATAGTCTTTAGACTTTTATAAAAAGATGTCTCATATAAATAAAAAGTAGGATTTTAATCCGAGACACTGTTTAAATTTGCAATTATGTTCGGGTAGAACTTTGTAAACATCATAAAAAATTGCTGCCAATAATATGAGATTAAAAATGGAAAATAATATTCACAAATCTTCAATTTGAGATATTATATCGATGAAGATGACACACATTGAACTAGTATCGTTAGCTAAGTTGGTTAAGCGGTTGCCCCAGATAGGCAGAGGTCCTGGGTTCGAGTCCCAGGTGCGACTGAAATATTTTTATTTTTCCGTTTTCATATTTCATTTAGGTTATATTAATTTTCGTTCTTTTCTAAATCAATGTTAAATAATTGCCAGATGTTACGAGTATGCTCTTTGTAGATATATTTCAGATACACTAAATACACTTAGATTAAACAAGTAACAAGAATCAACAACAAAAAAATCTTAATTCGTCTTCGTAATAATAAATTATAACAATTACTTTTGTTATGGTTTTTGCTAGGAGAAATTTCCGTATAGATTCTATGGTGTCGTATTTATTTTTAAACTCGTTTTAAAAAATACGTTGCAAAAGGGTAAACATATTTCGGTTGACCTAGAAATTCCAGACAGATTCCAGGTTCATGCATATTTAAGTAACCAGTGGTCACAGCACCTACTTTTGATGCTTCAGACAAATAAATTTCGGTTCTGCACGTATTTAAGATTTGTCTGTATTTTTTCCACACAGGTCAACGTTTATTTCTTTTGGTAATTTATTTAATTCTACTTATTTAATCACCAATATCTTCAGGCCGGAAATATTTATCATTTATTTAAGGCTTCCTAGACCACTTTTTTTTACAGTAACTCCACACAGGAGACCAAGGAGGAACTAATTTCCCTCAAGGCCTATATCATCTTTGGGGATGCTGTGTGGAGGGTAAACTTCTACTATTCTTGGCGCAACGACTGCACTCTTGGTTTAACGTTTTATTTTATTTTGCATTATTTGTTTATTTACCGATTACTTGGGTAATACTTAATAATCTCTACGACACTACATTTTTTCAGTCAAGTTTCCTTGAATCATACCTATAATTTAGTATTGAATAATAAAGATTAATTTATTGGCAGAAATATATATAACTAATATGTAATACTTAGTTTACACCACCGTTCAACATGATGCCACAAAATAATTATTCATTTATTGAAGAAGTTATTTATATATTAAATAGTGATTTAAATACAACATTTTCTATTCATTTTAATGAAAATGACACCATAAAGTTATTTTGCATTTATTGAAGAAGTACTAACAGTTAAAAAAAAAAATTATTGGATAAAAAAAAAATTATTCTCAATACAGGATAACAATTCTTTAACTGAAATATGATATCCACAGAAATGACGTAAAATAATTAGGTCTCCACAGCTCTATTGGTAGAGACTCCAGTCCTGGTAAGACTAGAAGAACTGGGTTCGAGTCCTATTTGCGAACGTTACATATTTATTTTTCATAGTCTCCATGAAACAGTTATACCCCAATATATTACAGAGATTGCAGATATATAATACGAGGAAATTAGTACACGTTTGGAAATATAAAAAAAAATATTATATATAAACGAATATGAACGTTTTATTTATAAAGAACATATCTTAAACTACTTCTCTACATAGTCACCTAGAAAATTTAAGCATTTGTCGTAACGTGTGAAGAGTTTTTGTATCCCAGCGTCATATTCCTCCGCCGCCAGTGTATTGAGGTACGTAGTCACAGCTGCTTTCAACTCTTTATCACTTTCAAATTTCTTTCCTGCCAAAAAGTCCTTGAGTTTTGTAAACAGAAGGTAATCTGAAGGAGCCAAGTCTGAACTATAGGGTGGATGGTTGAAAGTTTCCCATTTGAATTGGTGCACAAGTTGTTGTGTTATGCCAGCCATATGAGGCCTGGCATTATTGTGAAGGAAAATGACGCCAGTAGACAACGTCGCACAATATGCATTGGCATTATTGTTGAACAAGGTCAACATATACCTCCTTCAATTGTCCATGAATATCGCAAGGTTCCACATTTCTTGCATTAAAAAATTTAATCGCAGCTCTAACTTCACAACCGGCAGCGTTCTCTATTTTCTTGAACATTATAAACACTCACAGAAACAATACAGATAATACTAGCGATAATAACGTAATAATAACGTTGCTCACAGACAGCTGAAATACAACTGAACGTGTTAGTACTTGTCCGGCGGCTACTCTAAACGGGAACTACTTTACGGATGACCCTCGTACATTACAGTAAATGAGAAATTATTAAAAAAATATTCAATTAAAATTATCTCCTTCAGTGATTAAATATAACAAGGAGTTTATAAGCTCCGATAAGTTTTTCCAATAAATTGTAAACATCTTATAAATAATTACAATTTTTTTTTCGATTTGATTTCTTCATTTCCCACGGCTCAAAAATATTCAAAAGCTGTACCAAAAAGAAGTAAAACAGTAAAATCAAAAGCTTTTAAAATTCATAGCACCTACCTTATAATCACGCGAGGGTGATGATTCACACATAAATAGCCAAGAATAGACATCTCAGCACCCAACTGTCTCGTGTATGGGAGGAATAAAACACAACATAGCAAGTGTCACTTTGTTTCTCACCTTTCTAAATTCTGGAAGACAAACAGCTTTCACTTCGGTGTATTTTTTTGGAGATATCTAATCTTGTGAACCTACTCACGAAGTACGCAGTATTTATTGTAGTCCATTTCGCCACTCTCCTAAGTGAGACTAATGTGACAGGCTTCACAATTTTCCGGGATACTATCAATTTCATCATATTGTGTTAAATAAATTATCTACAGTCCGTCTTGATTTAAAAGCCCAGGTAAAAGGGCCTTTCTTGAGATTCTTATCGGATTTTCAGAATATTGAAATCATAGAACCTAGTTTTCAAAATACAACTACTTAAGCATGAATATTACATGCATACGTCAACCCAATAAGGCTATATTTGAGTCTACTAATCGGAAATTTTTTAAACGACGATCTTCTTGTTTCATTTGAAATCAATCTTATTGTTTTTTAAACGGCCGTTAGTTCACTTCTTGAATAAATTTATAATTATTTAGTGGCGTTAATATTAATAAAATTAATAAGAAATTCTTTCTTTAACTTTTATTGAACAGTGGTTTAAAAAAAGAATTTCTTAAATTATATATTTCCTGTGTTTAAAACTACTGTATTTAATATGTGAATATCTACATGTTTCGGGTCAATTGTTTATCCTGAAGAAGAGAGCATTGGTCCTGATACATCTAGATATTAACATGTTTAATTCAGTGGTTTTAAACAAAGCCGTTATTATTAATTTAATTAATATAACTCCACAAAATTATTATAGACCATTTGAAGAAATAAAGAATCTCTTATTCATTTTTAGCTGAGTCCAATATTGTTTTTTATAAAAAACATAATGCAGTGCTGCTTATAAAAACAAAGCAGGTAGTTATGCAAAGCTGCCACATGGCAATTTGTCTAGAAGTTGAAGCCGTGATTTATAAATGTGATCAAATAGTTTATCAGATTTTTTTAAAGAAAGAACAGTGTCTATTCTACGGTTCTAGCAGCATTAACTGCTCACAACGGAAAATTCAACGCACACCATAGATAAAATAAAATAAAATAAAAGTGATGCTAAATGAACTGTTTGCGTTACATTAATAGTCATAGATCAATCAAACCTCACGTAACAGAATTGTTATTTCGTTTCTTTTCTTTAAATATTTGGCTACCATTTGTATTAAATCATTTCATTAAAAAATACACTATGAAATAATGGCAAACAATTTTCCCAGCAGTGAATTGTGAGCAGTGAACTTTCCCAGGGTTGAATTTTTCTGGGCCTATGGTAAAACGTGGAGGGTGAATTTACCGGAAACCCTATTCTACAATATGGCATGCCTTATTGAGGAGCAGCTTTTAAAACTACGATTCTTAAATAAATCGTTCAAAAACAAGTAAACAAAAAAAAACCTCATGACTACCCAAAGGAACGCCTATTTGACAAAATCATTATTCGTACAATTAAAACTCATCTGTAAAAATTCCATTAGAATAGTAAAAGATAAATAATCAATATAAGCGGAAATTTTCCTAGACTTAAAAATGTACGAGTATTTTCATCCCCAAACCTAATTTTTCAAAACAATTTTTCTGCACAAAACTTTCATACTCACCAATGAAAATTTTATGTAAATAAAATACCAAGAAATCAGAAGTATCAGTAATGATAATAACAAATCTAAAAGAATTTTTGATGACACAGTTAATAAGTTTATTTATATAATCATCTAATATTAATTTAAGTTATTGCGTATTCTAATGTGCAAACCTATTTTTTTTTATATTACCGGAGGCTCTGAGGAAAACAATTTCCCTCAAAGCGTATGTCACTTTAAGGAAGACGTTAGGAGGGTATTTTTAAGGAAAAGAAGGAAAAGTTCTGGGAAGAAAAGGTGTGAGGGGTAGGTAGGAATCCGGAAGTTGGTGTGTCTAGAAGTGAATAACGCATTAATCCATCCCTTCCACGGCACTGCAAGGCGATAGGTTGAGAGAGTCCGGATGGAGATGTCAATGCCTCTGATACGACTGTCCACCACGCAGCTGGTGGGCAGTCGTATCCGCCACAAAGAGTTAAACAAACCTCATCCCATGAAGCCGGGCACACCTGCTAAGTCACCAAATGCAGTGAACCACTTGAGGTGACCTATGGCATAGGTGTGGTTATCCAATGAATGGTTCCCGTGGCGGCGATACAATACCTGCCTCCCAAATTGAATATTTGAAATTTTTGTGTAGGCGGACAATAACATATTTGTTTCTAAATTATTATTTTGTTTAATTCGTAGAACTCGAGTTATTTCAACTTTATTTTAAGTAATTCTAATTTAATAATTTAATTATCAAGATCTTCATATTTAATTTAATTTTCCGATTTTTAAATTTAGGGATATTCAATCATTGAAGAAGATAATATTAACATAACCTAATGAAACATGAAACCGAAAAAAAAAACAGAAAATAAAAAGATATCAGTCGCATCTGGGAATCGAATCTAAGACCTCAGTATTTCCGGGGTAACCGCTTTACCAACTTAGCTAATGAGACCAGTTCAATTTACGTCATCTTCATCGATATCATATCTCAAATTCAATACTCCATTTTTAATCCCATATTATTATTATTATTTTTAGGGATATTCGTTACAAACAACATTTTTATGATTACACAGATAAATTTTTAATTTAAAAAATCTATTTCGGTGATTTGAATGGTCCTGCAAATGAGATATTATTTTCTTATTGATTTTTTTCCATATTGGCAGTACAATTTTCCAACATATAATATTAATTCAAACTTTTTATGATATGATCTACAACCTTTAAACCTATTTCTCCCGGTTTAAAACAACATAACACGAAAGTTAAAATTGTATTTGTGGCGCTTTATTAGCCCGTCCTGACTCCGTGAAGTGTGCGACGCATAATCCAGATAAGAGGGAGCAATCAAGCAATAGTTGAACGTTAATTCAAAAGTCTGGAAATAGTATATTTTCGTTTTCTTTTTTAAATTTTTATTATTGGAATAAAACAGTGCATTGATTACAGTTAAAAAGAACTTACAGAAATTAAAATTACATAATGGGTACCTATGATATGTTTCCTTGTAATATCTTATTTACAAGTGTAGTGTATAAGTGTGTATGCACGTGTAAGTATGAGTGTATTTGTAGGTATAAGAAGTGGTGTTCTATATATTACAGAATTGATATTACGTGTATGCACATTGAGCAGTTCATATAATTGGCAAGATGCTCTTTTTAAATATGAGCGGTGAATCCGAAAACAACATCAATGTTAGAGTTGTGTAGGTACATATTATTGAACGAATGAAGATCGGGGTTAATTGCCGAATTTTCAGCTGCATTATTTTGTAACTATCCGTGAAGAATAATACTGTATGGCTGGTACGTCTCAAATGTATGTTGAAATTAATTATGCTTCGACACTGGAGTTTCCCAGTGAGACAGACATTGATCAATTATTCACGTGTTATATTATATGAAGATGAATATAAAATAAAGAAAAGGTGCAGTCTATATTATAATTTAGAATTCTACGTAGATACGTTAAATCAGCTACTGTTTGCCTCTGTTGCAAATATTGAAAGGTATATTGAAAGATACTGTTGAATTTGTAGGGGAGATATTTTATAAATTATTTATTTTGAATGTGTTCTATACTATCAATGTACCCTTTATATTGAGGATTAAAAATTGGCCGGGCAATTTGGTCACATTTGATTTCATTTACATCTTTGACTGTTTTAAAAATATTGTTTATTGGATGAGAAATGTCTCGAATACTAGGAGCACGGTGTATGTATATTGACATTCGTACACAATATGGTTTTAGTCTCTAAGTTTTTCCGGTATTTCCACTCTGGTCCTCAAATACGCGTTATACTCTAAGCGTTACGGCCTACGTAAACGCATCAATGCCACTCATGTAATATCGTAATAAAAAAGGGTACCTGCTCTGAATTGTATATTCAAATTTGAGCCATAAACACTTCTACTCAACACAAAACTAATAAAGGAGATATGAGGATTTATACCCAAAGTCTTTAAAGCGTTATCTTCCTTGATGGTGCTGTCATCTGATTTGACTTTGTCTCTAGTTTTTTCAATGCCTCTGTAAATATACTAAATACAGATTTTATAAATTAATAGCAATTACTTTGTTTAAAGTACAGTTTTTAATATACTTAAATATGTACATGTTTCAGAAGCAAAACTCCCCTCATCAGGGTAAACAGTATACTAAAAATAAATGTTAAATAAACTAGGCCGCCTGGTGTGTATTCATATGAAATCTACTACTTTTTTGTGTGTTTTTAATTTGAATTCCATGATTTTTTTCATCAAACTGTCAGATTTGATCTCCATAGATTACTTTCACAGTGACAGTTTAAATCCTCACAATGCAACTGACTATTGGTGGTCAGGTAATCAAAACAAGGAGAAGACCAAAAGTGGTTAAAAGTTAAAGTCCAACCTTTTCACACCTCGGCCGATAGCAATGCCGTATCAATAACCGAATAAGTTACCGGTCCATGACTAATAACGTCGTACTCCCGGGGGCACACCGCAAGCCGACAGTTTGATAAACTGGAACTGTATTTGACGCCGTGAAAACACTTAAGTATGGAACTATCAACCCTTGTCACATTATTCTACCCCTCGACACCGGCCGCCACTGCCTTTTGGTCAGAGACTCAACTTGGGAATTCGAAAATCCATTACCTGTTTAAAAGTTTGCTGGCCAAAACTATTCAGTGGCGTACATTTTTTTATGTGTGGACAAAAAACTTTTTTCATTTCCCACGGGCCCTTTCAGCGAAACTTTGGCGCCGCGAAATTAATCGCAGAAACTATTTTTGAAGAAACGTTACTACGCTTTGTGTTTTTCTTGGAATTGATTTGAAACCCATATCTGAATAAACTTTTAGTTATTTCTTTGTCGCTGTACAGATTTTATAAGTTTTTGCATGTTTTGGGTTGTGTCCTACGCACAAAGTGTTTTTTTGCTCAACACATTCTTTACAAAAAATTAAAGTTTTTTTCTGTGTAGAAAACCCTGCGAAGGGTATAAGTAGATACAGGTTATATAAAACATCACAAAATTTCAGTATGTTAAATTTGAACTTCTGTTTATTATTATCTAATTGTACAAAATAATATCAACATAACCTAAATGTAACATGAAAACGGATAAAACGCAGAAAACAAAAATATTTCAGTCGCATCTGGGACACGTTTCAATTAGGTTATGTTGATATTATTTTCTACAAAGATTAAATATTAAAATGAGGTTTTTAAATCTTAATAAAAATAATTAATAATTAAAAATAGAAATAATTTTATTCTTGAAATAGTTTTAATCACACTTTAAAAAAATACCCCGTTGGGTACTCGTTTCACCTTTTTTTCTTGAAAACGTGATTAATTTTCAACTTTCACTTAATATTTTCTTCAAATAACCCTCCTTCTTTTCTGTGGGTACTATTTTTCATCATCTTTCTTTTTACATTTTTTTTCTTGTTTCCCTTTACGTTACCTATCGTCTTTCTCTTCGTGTTTTTCATTATTTCGTAACTTCACCCACTTCCTATCTCATCTTCCTTTTTGTATAGTTAAAATCTTCCCTATTCTTACCATCATATAACTGAAGTCACAATCAAACTTAGGCCCCTGTCAATACTAAGTTGATTATATTTGGTCGGTCTCAAATATTGACCTCCAGCGGCCTTACATTCTTTCACAAATACTGTTTTTTTTTAATTGGTTGATGCTTGACAAAAAATATACTAATTCATTTTTACGTGGAAGAAGCATTATTTAAAAAGATTTTGATAAATATATATCCTTTAAAAGTTAATGCACACCCCTGCTGCCAACTGTATGAAATCATTATGTCAAATTATTTAGTCTCCAAATTTCGTCGCTTTCACAACAATGTTTTTTTTTTTTTATATGAATACCACACAAGAGTCCCAACTGCTCCCAACCGTCCGGAGCCAGTGAGACTATAGCATCCCCAACTGGGGCATGTTGTGAGGCTGGAGGTATTGGGGAGGGGAAGGAGAAGGGGAGAGAATTAGGTGGGGAAATATCTAGCTATTCAGATCTGGTCACCAAACACGGCTAAAAGCCATTTCAAGCAACCCTTCAATTCTGAATGGTGATCTTTCACCAGGGCGATACCGAGAGTATCTTCCACTCAGGAACGTGCCCAAATATACTACATATTATTTTTAAATGAATTAATCATGAAACAGCACAAATTAATTAAATAAAATTTACTTGCGCACGCTGTGATTTGAACCCGCGACCTTCGGATTCGTAGTGGAGAGCCTTATCCCTCAAATACGTCACGTTTACCCAATATTTTGTACATGTTCAAACACATTCTTAGTAGAGAAACTGAAACTGTGTACATACATTAGTAATGACAGTGACACCCAAATAATTATTGTCAATCCCCGTCAGGGCCCACGCAATAAATTTCCCATCAATCTATCCGTCTAAATTACACCCCCACAAAATAAAAATCATGGACCATGATGAAAGTAGACGAACTAAATTATGTGAGACAGCAAAAAATGTTGGGAATGTTCGGAAAAATCCGTGTCAGAAACTTTCCTCATCTTGAGTTTAGTTGCTCATTTCGAACTCGGACGATTATCGAGAAAATATCCTTCATGTTAGATTCTCAATCTCAATAACCTTCCTTCTTTTTATCTTGGTATTTTTCTTTTGCTCCTCGGCGAAAATTCATGGAAATTAACGGTGTGTAAAAAAAGTTTTTTTTTTGTATGAATCTATCAAAAGAGTGATAACCTACTTAGCACTTATTAATTCTGTCGTTGAATTAACTGTTCGGTGGACTAAGCCAGCAATGGTCTCAATTACAGTAGGAAAATTCGTAGTAAATTATATTTGTCATTTCCTTAGTAGAGATTTAAGCTCGCTTGCTTTGGACCCAGAGGTCACGGAATCTAAAAATAGGCACGGGCAATTAAAAAAAGATGAGCTCCGTCATATCCAATTCAGATTTATGTATGCGTATACTCTTAGTATGGCCCTGGTGAAAGGTCGCTTTTCAGACTCGAAACGTTGCTTGAAATGGTTTAACTTTTTATATTTACCGAATTTGAATATTCAATCCCAGCCATTTTCAAATTTCTCTTCTCCTTCATTTCTCCACTTTCTTCAGCCTCACACCCAGAGTGGCGAAATCGTAGTTTAACTGGCTCTGGCAGCTGGTTTACATGCTTCTTGTATTACATAATTGGCTTTATTATATGCATTGCAAAGCTCTTCACTACACCGCACAAACTGTTTCTGTTATACATGGCATACTCGTATGCAAGGTCACAACTTGATTTCGCCTCAATCAAAATTGTATTGATCGTATTGAAAATATTAAAAAATTTATATAACTCATATCGTATCGGTTAAGCGATCATCGGTTTGATCCCACTGTTTTATGGAAGCGCAAAAAATCTTTGATGCTTTGATCTTGTATAAATTTTTTAACTGTCCTGTTGATCTGTTAGAAAGGATTGAATTTTATTGCACTGAGTGCATCACCAGATTTATTTAGGATACCACCATGTAAATCCAAAACTCTTTAGAAGGGCGTATCTGCAAAACCCACAATACCTTACGAGATGTAGACATTTTCAATTTTAACTTGAAATCATACGTAAATGTGAAAATCCTACTGTTATCTATCGTTAATTTATTGTTTTATTTAATATTATATATACATACACCTAAACAGTTGTTTCTTACAACCATGCTAACATTGATTATGTTAATAATATGAAAACTCTATTTATATTTACAAATATGTAATGTCTTTATATTTATAAATATTTATTAACGAACTAACGAACATCAAGTAGGGTAGCATGGAAAGACGCGTACAATACAGCAACGTCTACCGCGCGATGTTCGGTCTTTGCAGACACTGCAGTGCCTCCAACATGCTCACCGAGGGGCGAGTTCCTGGCTTTGGAGCCCTCATAAGAACCCGGGGACAGGATTTAGGGAGAGGGTAAACAAATCCGGAAATGTGCTCATCATTGAATCCCGCCAGAGTCCAGAGTCCAGATTAAAGCATAGAAGCAAGATGGAGAAATATGTTAGCTCCATCAAACCCAAGTACAATAATTCACGAACATCTATTGTATTATCTTTACATTTCCATTATTTTATGATTATATATTATCTATGTTATTTATATCTATGTATATACTGTACGGGATGTGTGGGACTGCACTAACATCCCCACATTCCGAAATAAATAAATCATTATTATTATTATTATTATTATTATTACTGATATTATTATTATTATTATTATTATTATTATTATTATTATTATTATTATTATTATTATTATTATTATTATTATTATTATTATTATTATTATTATTATTATTATTATTATTATTATTATTATTATTTTTATTTTTATTTATTTTTTATTATTATTATTTATTTTTTTTTATTAATTTATTTTTTTTCATTATTACCATAGGAATATGTAGGTACTATGATTCATTTAATGGAACTTTTTTGAAAGTTTAAAAAAAAAACTATGTTTACGTACTTATTTATAACGACGTTGAGATTCCTTAATAAAATTAAATAAGGTAAAATAATTATACCTATGTACCATTATTATTATTTCATAATATACTTTTAGTTTCTTTTTTTCCGTAGAGAATCAAACCCAATCCACCCGAGTTCAAACACAAGTATCGCCGACACAATGGAAACAATATTAATTGACTGATTGCTATTCTCTTCAATTTCTGGATACAAAAACTTTTTTTACCAATACAGATGGCCAGGTCGCGTGTATCACATATAACGCATATCATCAAAACGTGGATAAATTGGAACGGATTTAACATCGAAATTTACTTTGTGCGCATTGAATACATTCATTAAAAATGGTTTTGTGTTCAAATTGATGAAACAATATACGAATATCCATCAATCATGTTGAAGTCTCGCACTCCCATTGTTCCGAAACAATCAAAAAGGAGACTAGTCCAGATTTATGTATTTTTCCTGCTCAGAGCAAAAATACACAAATCAGTATTACGATGCCAATATTTCATTACTTTACTCTGATAAATAGGGATGTAAAACGTTAATAATATTTCTAAATTTGTGTCTACGTGAAAACAAAATATTATTAAATCAATTAATGTTACTTATTTTTGTGACTTTTTTTACAAAACACAAATTTTTAATATTTTAAAACAGGCGTCAGGTAGGAACGCTGTCCTTTTTTTAACGGTATTTAAATGGAAGATGCTCTGAGGGACTCGTGTCATTGATCCCTTTGACACCGGTGCATAGCTGGAAAACACGCCAAACTCGCGCCCAACATTTATATTAACATTTGTCATATGAAAACGGGTCGTTTTTTTCGATTCATTCTTGAGTTCAACAGACCACTGTCTCTGTGTGTCCTACCTTCTACAACATGTTCACTCCTTCCTCTCCTCCAAAATAACCCGCACACAGCATCCCTAAAGATGACATAGGCTCTGAGGTAAATTAATTTCCTCGAGGTCTCCTGTGTGAAATTAGTGTGAAAAAAAAACAGTTGCATTTATTAGATACTTTTTACTAGTTCTAACGATCCGCATACTAATAGGACTCTAACCATGAAAATTGTGATAAAAATGGCCACCACACAAAGAGCCATAGAAGATGCCATGATGAGTGGATTAAAATAAAATAAAAGTCACTGGCATCAGCGTTACAATCTCTACTATCAAGTGGAATGCGTAGCACGGCTAACGTAAAATAGTAACTGAAGACATCCCTAGATTTAGAAGAAAAAATGATCTCCAGTAATGAGATAGACTAATAACCAACAGAAATATTAGAAGGAGGTCAATAGCCAAAGCTGGATACAAGAAGAAAATGTGACATTTGTTTTCAAAACAGATTTACTTTGTTCTTACCTATATATTTATGTTCATCTTTTTTTAAAAAAAAAAGAGGAATTTGTACCACCTAAGCTCCTTGCAAGTAGACTGTCAGGAGGACATTAGTTAAACAATATTATGTAATAAAATCCACTTTTCTGTACAAGCATTTCTTAACAGAGTAAAGTAGGATTTTAAATTGAATTAAATTGTATTAACTTTCAATAAAAAATCTTATTAAATAATTAATCTTAAAACTAAATTTCTTATTTGCAGAAAAGAATTATCTGATATTTTTTTCATGGTTTTCTCTTACGTCGATATTTATAATACTTACATTTCCTACTTTGAGACCCTAAAAGTTATTAATTACACAGCCAATAAATAAAAATAAAAATTGCCTTCCTGTTATGAGCGTTAAAAATACGATTTAATTTGAAACGTCATCGGCATGTTTTTGGCGCAATACTACGTGAGATTAATTAACGTTAACAATATCAACTGAAACGATAAATTAATGACGTTAACTTGGTTTGCCTCAGTCACTGCAATCTATACATTTTACTCATCAGAATATTGGTGCATGTGTTATTTAGAATATTGAAATTCAATAAATAATAACAGGAGATATCGTATTTTTATTTGTGATTAACTATCTCAAAAAAGAAGAATATGTTCAGAGCTATTTTCACAACCATTATATGCACTAGATGTCATTGTAAAATATGTTTTCTTTTATGATTTTGCTTTATTGTATTGATCATTTAATAATATAATCGATATTAAAGAAAATATGGGAATCACGTAATTTGTGTTTTTTGGGATCAAGTTCTCTTATATGTTTCATGGAACATCTTTCGTTTAATAATACTTTGTTGTCTTAAAAATATGTCAACTGGTAACTTTACTCGCTATAAAAAGGTAAGATTGAGATATATCGGTAAAATAAGATAATGTCGATCGGGTGAGGTGGAGTCGTAAATTTCGTGTTTTTGAAATTATGTCACTACTGTCAACTTACGATTTAAATTTAAGCCTTATTAGCGATTGGAGTCTACACAATTATATATACCCAGTAGAACAATGGTGATCAATGATACAGATAGCCGCTTATATGACGCTGAAAAATAAATTAAGGTTGCTTTTTTATATTTCGAGTTTTGTTGCAAGCAAACTAGTGCACAGATCAATTTAATAAGGGTGTGAATGTATCCACATGCTCAATCTATTTGCTAATATGTTTTTAACAATATACTTATTTCGATTTTTGTCTAAAATGTACATGAATAGGTATTCTTTTTTGAGGATATATATATATACATGTAATTTTCGGCATTTTGCAGAGTGAATACGATAATGACTTGGAATAAATAAAAGAAAAAACAGCTGGGCTTTACATAGAAGCGTAACAACAAATTTTAAAATCTTAATAAAGGATTACAAGAATTAGAACAGAAAAATTAGTTTTATAAAAGCCAACAATAAAGAATAACAAATACATAAATTAATATATTTTGAAACAATTTCTTTATTTTACATAACAGAAAAAAAAACTTATTTAAAATAAACCTCTAGGGTAACAAAATCTCCCCATGGGGGGGTGAAGTCAATCACATTTTAAAATTCGACATTTATGTGATTACAATGACAAAAAATGTAGGTAATTTATATTTTATATGAGGTTAGGAACCAAAGTCACTTTTCTTAACTCTTTATATAAAACAATAACGTACTACTTAAATGAAAAAAAGACACCGTTTTCTTATATAATTCTCCCCAGACTATTGTAAATAATGTTGAAAACTAAGTGTTCAAAAATATTTTCATGAAAACGCTAACTGTTAGTACATATTAACCCATTAATTGTCATTTTCGTAGAACTCCGTTTTTTTAAATATTAATAAAATAAATTATGAAATCTTATTTAGTTCTGCACGGTATCTTAGTTTTTATTATTGTAACAGCTGTTTCGGCATTCAAGGTCATTATCAATATTTCAACTCACAAAACGATTACTCTATTTGAAATACTTAAATGTGATTGTCCCAGGTGAAAATGTTCATTAAAATTATTGACATTTTCTAGAAATGACTATTATAAATTAAAATTCGAGAAATATGTAAAAAATCAGTTTTTTGGTGCTACTGAAATTTGAGAACTTTCGTATTGAAAAGTGCATGTGAAAAACGTTCACATTAGAATAGTATTTTTTAACTTTTTTTCACTTTTTAAGGCAATAAATTGCGAAGTAATGCAAGATCATCTGTTTTTGGTTTGAAAATTTGATGCATTATTTTATCATAGATGATTTAATTAAATAATGTAAGTAGAAAACACCTTAACCTGACTTGACATGGCATTTTGATGAGTCATTTTATAAGTCTAGAAAATCAATATAATATCAGACTTCAAAAAAAAAAAGTTTAAAATCTCCTACTTACGAACCCTTTTACGGATATTGCCATACTGTTTATTGTAGCAAATATTTTTTTTTAGAATACGACCAAAAAAATTTTTAATATTTATGCCTGTGCTTATATAAAACACGAAATTTGGTGGTGTTTTTTATTGGAGTGCGCGATTTCATTCGAAGTGGATCTCCTTAGACGAATATATATTTTCACAAAGTTAATGCTTCCTTCAAACCGACATGTCGGAAAAAAATAATTTTTAAAATTTGGTTATTAAAATAAATTCGAAATATTAAAACTCTTCAGTTCTCAATTAAAAGACTACTTGTTTCAAATAAAAAAAAATACAGATTGAAACCATTTTGAACCGCGCGAACTTCGATTTTAAAAAAAAAATCGATTGCGGCACATCGCGTTTAACAAAACTCGTTATGTTTTTTGCGAGACTCAACTCATTCCAACCGAACTTTAAGTGATGTTTTTTTAACCTAAACTTAAGTTGATCAAACTAAATAAGGCGGAGATTCTCCGTTTCAAAAACTCCCAACTCGCAATTTCACGCTGCCTCGAATACGGATATTTCATAATGCAGAATTATCTCAAAGAGCATTTAATAAAGTTGAATAACAAGAAGAAAATGTAAAAGATAAAGCACGTCATTATGCGAGATACGCCTTGGGCAGAATTGAACAAGCTTCGCGACTGAAGAAGCATTAAGAATATGTTACACAGGCAGTCTGTGTGTTCACATATTCAAAGCATTCGCTATTTACCGGACTAAATAACTTTTTTAAGAAGATACATTTTTCCATCTTTGTTCATAACCAGGTGATCAAGTAACCACACTGTATTTTAGGCATGATGAGAGGATGAAAAGAAATGTTGGGAGGAAAGAAAAAAGGGTGATTCATTAAGAAAAGTACCTGCCACCCAGATCTGACCAAATAATCTCAAACAACGTATCAATTGTAAATGAATTGCCGCGTCCAGACGTATACAATTCAACATGCAATGCAACATGAAATGCAACGCAAATTGTTAGGACGGTACACGAATCTCGCGTGAATTATGTTCTATTCGTTTTGTCCATGAGTAGCGAATGCGACGTGAATCCTGTTGTTCGAGTTGCAAATCTAGTTTTTTTTTTACATTTATACCGCACAAGATTCCCAACTGCTCCCAACCGTCTGGAGCCATTGAGATTATGGCATCCCCAATTGGAGAATTTTATGATACTGAAGGTATTAGGGAGGGGAAGCTATTCAGATCTGGTCATCAAATACGGCTAAAAGCCATTTTCAGCAACGTTTCAATTCTGAATGGTGGTCTTTCACCAGGGTGATACTGAGAGTATCTTCCACTCAGAAACGAGCGCAAATATACTATTTTTAAATTAATTAATTGTGAAACAGCACAAATTAATTACGAAATGCCGAACACAACGGTTGCAATTGCTGGTGCAACTTTTCTGTGCATGTATTTGGTAACTGAACGGTAAAGACTGTCGGTGCATCAGTGGTGGAGAACTTCTTCATCTTAAAATGTCACTAAATAAATGGCCAATAAAAAAACATTACGCGAATGTCACCTACTGATTAAAATAATAAAATTACCTTTTCCGGTACCTTGGTTGTTTTAACTTTTACCTTTTCTCTCCGATGTGTAGAAAGTAAACTCCTCAATTTACTTGTACAATCTTCTACACTTCTCCTGGCAAAAAGTAATATCGTCCCCTGCATCTGTTTTCAATGTTTCATAATAATAATTTTAATTAACATTTTTGATTAATTACTTAGCTAGTATAATCAATTTTTGTTTATGTATATAATTTGTCTATTCTAACATTATTGTGTTCCAGATTTATCATTTGTCTGTACTTGACATTATTATTTTTTTTTACCATTCTATATATATATATATATATTTCCGATGAAGAAAGCAACACTTTAGAAACATGTAGAAATGTGTATATTACGAAAGTGGTGAACAAAATAATTTCAAATTGATTTATTTAATTACAAATTTATTCATTGAATACTATTAATTACTCTATCTGACAATTAAACAGATACTTGAGTAATATGTCTTAGTGTCACCGCTTGTAATGAACGTTTGAAAGGGATACAACATGAAATCAGACAATCAAAAATCAAAGTACTATCGAATACAATTACAAAGTACGTTGCGGTCGGTAGCGTCGATGGCGTACATTTTGTGTTAGTTCCATCCATGACTATCTGCAAACATAACTGGGTCAATCTATATCCACACCATATTGCAACTAGAAAACGGTTTCTAGTGGCAAAACTTTTTTTACACTTATATTTTTGTGAAGGTGAATTTCAGTCGTAAAAACACAAGTTGTGCAAATGTAATGTACTTTGAGGGATGTTTCCTATTTTGTTTTGCCGCAGGGGATGTAAAAAATCAATATTTTTTCTCACAAATTGTACCGAATCTGATCTGAATCGATTTCAAGTTCACACAACTCAGCATATATGGGGTTCGTAAAATTTGTATCGCAAACAATTACTTGTTTTGAAAAGGGACTATATTGTTACCAGATATTGTATGTGTACTCGATTTGTCCATTTTCTAATAGAACGTTCAACCCACCGATATAGAATGATCACAATACCGAAAGTAGAGAAAAATTAAGTACCAACTTATATATTTAAAAAAAAATGTTTTAGTTAGGTTGTGGCAAACATACTTTTCGTTCATTTATGGGACAGTGGGTTCATTTTTCACCACATGTTTTAAAAATATGATTATGTTTTAGATACCCCCACACAGCATCTCAAAAAAATGGTATGAAAGGTCCCGACGGAAAGTATTTACCTGGGGCTTTATATGTGAATAAAAAAAAAGTACTGATTCGTTTTTAACATGGGTGCAACGAAGGTTTTGTGATGTCCATAGTCAAGCTTTTGGACTTTATAAAAAAATATACTGTAGAACTGTCGTTCGTTGATACATGAATGCATTTAATTAAAAATATTTTCTTTGAGTATGCAATGAATAATCTCATCACAGAGTACTTGATTATTCTGAAGTTTTTATTTTATTTTTTATATGAAGCAACAGTTTTCGTGTCTATCTTTATATAGCGCCTTTGATTTGATTTTTCTTATAAGTAAACCTTTAAAAAAATGTAACGTTTTATTAGATTATTTAATTTTATTTATTTAATTGTTAAATCATTAAGGCCATTCGGTTTTACGTAGTATAAAATAAAATATCTATATTAATTATTACTTGTTTTGTTTTCAATTCATAGAACTCCATTTATTTATTTATTTTTAATTTGTGAAATAACACATAATCAAATAAAATTTACTTACATACCCCGAGATATGAACCCGCGACCTCCGGATTCGTAGCTGAAGATTAGTAACCACTCAACCACGGAAACCGTCATGTGTCCATCTTAAGAATATTTAGTGGTACATTTATAAGATAAGAATTCACCTTTGTCCTGCACCTTCACAGGTTTATGCCCCGAGGCAGCCTGCATCCTCGTACTGCTGTTTTAACTTAATTTTTTCTGGAATGCATGAGAAAATAAAGACGCCTATTCGTTCCTCCACATATTGGTGCAGAAACGAGGTTTCTCAACCACCAGGCAAGGTTTACTATTAAATCAGGGCCTTCCGTATCGTTATTTTTTATCATAACACCAATAACACTTATAATATATACATATATATGTCTTAGGAATCTGTTATTTAATCAGTTACCGACCATGTAAAGGCGGCCAGTCATGGTAGTTAGTTACCTGAGATCCAAAACTAAATTAAAAGAATACCCATTTGAAAGAAAATAGAACTAATAAATTAATTAAAAAATATGCTTTGTTTACACCACTTTAATAAAATTTGTATTAATAATATACTCGTAAATTATATTTAATAATATTTGTGTTCATATATATCCGACAATGAAAGAATCGCTTTTGAAATATGTAGATATTTATGTATATTTTTAAAGTGTTGTAAACAGAGTATATTTTTTAATTAATTTATTAATAATGACGCCACAAAGTGAATGCCAATCGTTTGAAGAAATTATAATAGAACTAATGAACTAACTGACCGTGACGCTATTTCTCCGCAGTTGTAGGGCAGAGGAGATGAAATGCTACACAGCCCTGTTTTTGCAGATACTACGTGCTGATTTCAATGCATACACTGATCACTCTTCTGTAATTTCATTTATGTTATACTGGCCCAACTCCAGCATATGTTTCATTTGATCATGCTGTCTTTCTAGGATCTCACTGACTCCCTCTTATATATATTCATTACTTCGCCATTACGCTCTTGTTATTGTACTTATATCGATAATCTATTTATATAAAGGCTCGTTGCATTCTTGCCAAACCTTATTAAAATTCTACTGTTTGTATTGATCAAATTTAGCATCTGGCGCTAAAAGCCTTTGATGTTACCTATCTAATAATATTTTCTGAATGTTTTTAAGAAAATTAAATCCAACATCCCTCCAATACAGCCAAAAAAGCAACAAGTGTTGCGTACTGACAGTGATCTAGATAGAAATAGTGTAAGACCGAAGGGGTGTAGAATATAGAACATGTTTGTGGCTGATGAATAATCGTCAGGGTGGTTTCAAATATTTTTAGGATAATGTAATACTCGAAGAAATATATATATATATATATATATTACTCAAACTATTTGAAACGACGCACTCCCGGGTGTGTGCTCCACTTCCATCCCTCTCTAGACTAAATGAAGGAACGGATGAATTTGTTTGTTCTGTGGATCTTATGTTAAATCGCGTCGTTGTGTACTCAAATAAGCTTTAAACTATTAATACCTACGCATAATTTTTATTGCGAAAATATTTTCTTAGATCTATTTTGAAATTTTTTCTTTTTTTTTTTTTTGATGGAATTTCATTGTAAAATTAAAAGGTCCGTTAGAGATGTTTGTGTGCTCGATTTTTGCCTTTTTATCTAATAAATGTAATTTTTTCTTCTTATATCTCTATAAATCCTTTGATATCCTGGCCTCGATATTTTTTGTACAAGGATAAGTAGATACCCACGTTAAATTAAGTTTACCTAACCGTCAATGAGCATTAAAAAACCTTGCTGCTTGGTGTCCAACATTATACAGCTTGATAATAAAATATACACATTTATTCAATTGTAACTAATAGAATTCATTACACCAATTCTTTGACGTCTGTTATTTGTATTCAGAAATCAGTGAAGAAGTTTTTTTTTTCCATCACTAATTTAGTGGAACACGGGAAGTGATTTACTAGGTATTTTAGCGTTTCTTTAGCAGAATTTCGAGCGAGGAATATATTTACAAATGAAGTATGGAAGTTACTAGTGTGACTTATTTATTTATTACCTAGAGTTAGCTCACACAATCGTATGGGTTAATAATTTACAAAAATAAATATGTACTCGTATATATTATAACATTTGGCAAATATGTTTTTAAATATAAGGATATTCAATTACAAACAGATATTCAGTAACAGACATATATTCAAATTTATTTTTTTAAATTAAGAATATTTCCATTCACAGTAATTTCTTTCCGAATTTTATTATATAGTTAGACAACCTGTTACATAAGAGGTCTCTGTGTGTTTCGTTTTTTTTTTTTCCTTGAAGGCAATCTAATTTGTTTTGCATTTCTCGTTCCATCCCCGTGTATCTCGTCATTGCAATTTATTTTTCTTTTAAGTTCCTTAGATATCATCCCTGTGTCTGTTCGTGGCTGCTAAGAAATATTGTTAATTTCGTACCTTAAATAAAATTTTTTGTAAATTTATACCGATTTTGATACAATTATAACCATTTACATTCAGATTTGCGGTAATGTTTTACATTCGATCTACAAGCAAATACATATCCACAGTAAATCATCAAAACAATTTTTACCATTTTTTTAATTTGTAATTTTGATCTGTGAATACCGTGTTTTATTTACTTCTAATTCATGGCTACTCCGATATATACATTTTAAAAATACTAAAAAAGTCGTCTTGGACCATTGTGCATTACATAATACGATGATCTTTTCAAACATGACTGTCTTTAGGGAGATTACTAAACAAATAAACATTGATCGATTACAATCGCATGTACGTATCTTTGTTCATTGTACTTCGGGAGCAAAAAATCCATCACATTAGCCATACAGGGTGCGAAATGAAATGATGAATGCTCCATCCATCATCGCTGCCTTTCCCTTGGGAATATAGTGCTGAAAATAATACCTAAGCGAATCATTGAGAAAGTTTGTTGCGAATATTAAAAAATATATGGGTTGTGGGCATAATGAAGGTAAAGTATCAACGAGGAATATGCTTTTACTTTTATTCCAAAACATACAAGTCAGGGTCACGTCATATTACCATAATATTTGCTTACGATAATCAAGTTATGGTCAAACTAAATGACCAGCAGTTTATTGCCTTATTCTAAAAAAACCTGTATTAAGGGAGAGAGGGACTTCGGAGAGGAATTATTTATCATTTCGAAATATTGATAGTATTATTACGCAATACGATAAACATAATGTTTTGAATTTCTTGTATTTTTTCGGCATTCACTATATAGCAATTTCTAGACATTTTATTTGGATATTTTATTTACTATGTACTTTTGCTATTTTTGAATTATTAAATTCGCTACCGGTTTCGGCACAACCGTGCCATTCACTGGTACAACCGTACCATGACCGAAGTACATAGTAAGTAAAACCTCCAAACAAAATAATATTTTTAAATAGAAAAATATTTATTAAATATCTTATAAATTTACATAGACTTAGTATTTATCAAAATCTAATCAGAAATATTACTTTTTCTGACCGTCCTATTGTATGTCTTACAAAATGTTTAAAATATGAATATGATTTTTAAAGTGTAGAAAACTATGTTTAATCCTTTCTCATTACGTTTTTGTAAATAAACTCAACCAAAAATTTGTAATCCACTTATAAAAAAAAAAAAACATTAATGTTACGAAGTGTTTATGAAAAAATTAAACTACACACTGTTCTATTTTTTAATTTATCTTATCGGCATGTTAAAGAAAAACCTTCACAGCAAAGGGCATTCAAATTTTTAAATGTTTTTGTAAAACATACGTAGAACGGTCAGAAATGTGTAATATTTCTGATTTTATTTTGATAAATGCTAAGGCCATGGAAATTTAAAAATAAAAAAACGTAATTAATATTTTTCTCTTTAAAAACACCATGTTTATCGTGTGGCAAAATAATATTATCATTATTTTGAATGAATAAATAATAACTCTCTGACGTCCCTCTCCCCGTTAACGTTATACTCGTATATGTCTTTGAAGAAAATAAACCAATCAGAAAAAAAATCACTTTATTAAAAAAATAAAAAACTAATAAAATAAATGTAATAATGTTATTATTACATTCTGGAAGTTTTTTTTATTATTTTTTTTTAAATGAATACCGCACAAGAGTCCCAAACTGCTCCCAACCGTCTGGAGCCAGTGAGACTATGGCATTCCCAATTGCGGAATGTTGTGAAGCTGAATGTATTGGGGAGGGGAAGGAGAAGGGGGAGAGGAAGGTGGGGAAAAAGAGAAATGGGTAAATACCTGGCTATTCAGGTATGGTCTCCAAACATGGCTAAAAAGCCATTTCAAGCAACGTTTCAATTCTGAATCGTGGTCTTTCAGCAGGGCGATACTGAGAGTATCTTCCATTCTGAATTAATTGTGAAACAACACAAATTAATTAAATTAAAATGACTTGCGCATGCCGGGATTTGAACCCGTGACCTTCGGATTCGTAGTCGAGAGCCTTACCCCTCGATCATGGAGGCCGTATTTAAATTATTATGACAGCTGTTTCGGCCATAATCAATTTATGTTTGGGCCACATTGAGACGACTTATATGATTTTATTTACCCCTAACAATTTTTTGTTTTGTTGCTGTTTGAAATGTTTTTTTTATCTATAAAAATATTTATATTATAAAAACCGATTTACTTGGAAAATAATTGTGATCATTAAAATTATTTAGTCTGTGAGGTTTTCCATAATTGTTTTATAAAAACGTGAATATTTTTTAAGTCTGCATGAATCTAAATGTTCGTAGTAAATCAAATCTGTCACAAAAATAAAAATTAAATTAAAATTCTTATAGAACTCAATAATAATATTATAAGCTTTGTTTAATTTAAACAACAAAAAAATGAAAAACGAATAACAATTATTAAATAAACCTATTTATAAACAGCGGTACATGACGTTTTACTGAACCGCATAATAAATATTTTAAGTGTAATTTTTTTTTCATATGAAATTTGGGGATATCGACGTAATCTACACACGAGTTACTAATTAGATATATTAAATGACATGAAATAATAAATTTCTTTAATTGTGATATTTTTTTATTGGAACATACTATCTTATTCATAATATTAAGAAATCAAAAAGGGTGAGGAAATCGGGGTGTGCTTTTCACTGTTAATCACAGTTTATTGTATATACGAAACACGTCTCTCATTTCTCTAACAACTACATTGCCTAGTTACTTGTGGTGTTTTTTTTGGTACACTTGCCAAGTAAAGGGAGAAGAATTAATGCCTAAAACCTCCCATAAATCATCTTTTTCTTTGGAAAAAGAACGTTCTGACATGAGTGGTACGTTTTGAAATGAACGAGAATTTCGAATTTAATTTGAACGAAAACACGTTTTTAAATAAGCACCTCCGATAAAATAAAATATTATGGCTTTAAAAAGATGGGTATATTCATATATATTATGTAAATCGAAAAACTAGGATTTTATTTATACATACATTTATTTATTCACGCCTAGAAGGCTTTTACATATTGACATATTTATCACATAGTTAGTAATACAAAGCAGTATAATAATATAGTACAAAAAATATATAGATTATTAAAGAAGTAAATAGGTAAGTAAATAGGTACAGTATAATATAAGTATGTTGTCAATCAGACTAAAAAAAAAATTCTTCTTTTTTTATTTATCTGTATAAAACTTAACACATAAGGGATTGATCGATATCTGTCTGACTGGGAAATTCCTATTTTGAAACTGTGTGGTCACATTAGATTGCACTAAAGACTATAATATATGTTGTTGAGGAACGAGCCCCACTCTAGGGTGGCAGTGACTTGGGGAGAGGTTCTGCGTGAGGTTACAGGTTAAGAAGGGTTAGGTTAAATTCACCACGAGGCCAGACGAGGGGCGCCTGACTCAGGCTTACCTGGGTAGCTCAGTCGGCGGTACATGTAATCTCTTTTCTGCAATGGTCGGGAGTCGGCGTTTCAGCCTCATACCGGCTCAGGTGAAAAGGTGCTCAACTACCAAATGAAAAGATATGCATCATTAAGCCAGGGTTTATTTACGGGAGAGCAATCACAGTTTGTACATATGGGGAATCATACAGTAACAATTGGCAATACATAAATGGTTACCAGTAGTTAGGGCTTTTAAATTACGGTAACAAGACACCATTTCAAATGGCGTGCCGGCGCAGGAGCGCGTGTGGATCACACCACATCTCTGTACTGATGCCGGTATCTATCTGGGCCAAAATGACCGTCGCTCGGGCAGCAAGACCGCGCCGGATGACAATTCGCCAACTTTGTAACAAACGGCTAGAGTCTATGCACGAGAGACTAGAAATATTTAGTATTGAATTCCGTTACGTAACAACGTGCATAATATAATAAAATTAGTTAAAAAAAAAACTGTATTACTTGCTAATTTATTAAATTTAATTTTGTAAATATTTTAATTAATAATAAATTATAATTTCTTCAAACGATTAGTTTTCACTTTGTGGCATGATTATTATATAAGCATATACATTATACTCATATTAGTATTACTACCGATGAAGAAAGCAATGGTTTAGAAACATGTCGATATCTTTATATTACTAAAGTGGTGAATACAGAGTATTTTACTTAATTCATTTATAAATAGCAATTTATTCGTAAAACATGAATTTGAACACATGAGTTTTTTTTTTCAAATATAATTTATGTAGAAATAATAAATCTTTAGATAAAAACAATTATAATGGAACGTAACTTAAAATCCATGTGATTGGTTAGCAGGTTCTGACAGAATTTAGAATTTACCCCGCCCCCTCGGGTCGGTCGGCCACGTGAATTAAGAATGCGGGAAATATTGCGCGATGTCATACTGCGTGGGCTCGCATCCGGGTTTGTAGATATCATTACAGCTACATGTAAATTATTGGAAAATAATTCGTGTTGTTTTTTTTTAAATTCTTGTCGATTATTCATTTTGGGAGCCTTTAATTTCATGATGACCCGTGTGACAGCGGCTATACTGTCAAATGATAAAACTATGTATGTATGAAGTCATGCATGCCCTTCCAGATTCCGTTTGCTTCAGCTGGCTTTAAAAAAAACTGGCATTTAAGTTAGAAGGTGGATTTTCATCAAAAAATTGGAAAGAGTTCCTTATTATCTGAATGTTTGAAAATTTTTCTATTTGTATATTACTAAGAAAATGAGTTTCTTCCGGATTTATTGGAAAAATTGTATAGTTTGGGAGGGAAAATTGTGAAGAAATGAAGGATTTAAATTGTTGGAGAATAATAATGAATAGGATTTGGAAATTTTATTAAAAGAATACCAGAAACACTATATACATACTACTTCAGGGCAGTTATTGGCATTTGTATTATCTTTTTTTACACAATACGAGTATCTAATTTTGAAACTAAATTCTTTGTGAACTTACATATTAAAATGATTATTTTGTTAAAAAAACCTGCGTAACTTTATTCCACTTATTTTTTTGGCCAGACCGGTTTCACCCTATCACAGGCATCGTCAGACTGCTACAATTAAAATATATAGCATCGATGTCAGGAGTGAGTTCCCTTGCTTTCTAATATTGTTATCAAAATATTGTTTTCAAAATATTTGTTACAATTTATTACACTTTTTATAAAAGAACAGTGCCTAATAGAAAAAATACATATAAGAACAGTTATTAAGAAATAGGGTAAGTATAATATGTTTGTAGATGTATATAAGCTGCCTCATTAGAGGCGAACCTGTATTGAGGCAATTTTTTCAATAATTTATTTCGCACATTTTGTCTATGGTGCGATATGACGTCTACGAGTATAAAAGTACCTAATTGATTCAATTAATCGTGATAAGTCTTGCTGAAACGACTTTTTCCATTTACTTGCTCGTCATAAATTAGCTTTCTTCCATCCATCCGCTTTACTTGTCCAAATCATCGATTTTTTTTTTCTGATGCATTCATTACATTATTATTCTACCGCACTTAGTTCACTTTAATCCCACCTCTGACATATCACTGTCACACATTAGACTTGGTGTTAGAACTTCAGTGAACTGCTAGGCTCCCTTCCCGCAAACAAGTTTAATGAAAAATCGTAAACAGAAGAGCTAAATAAAATGTCGACTTTTTTTGAGTATGTTATTATTTTTTTTATTTCAAATAAGACATAGAATAACGTTGCACTCCAATGAGTGATCAATTCAACTCATTATGGGACTGTTAATTTTTGATAAATAAAATTAGGTTTCATAGAGTTTTCAAGGCAAATATGTATGTATATGCAATGTAAAAAAAAATACGTAAAGAGGAAAATAACATGAATAAATATAGTTACGAAACATATAGATACAATAGAATTACATAACAACGTTAAAAAGTAAACGTTTTTTCCAAATAGCATTTAAAAACCAAGGTTTCAGACCATAACTTCCTGATTTGTCCAAGGCACACACTTGTCTCAATTCCTCAGGCAACTTGTTACAGTAGGTGTAGGCAATGTACGAGTATTCTAATGATTTCAGTCCGTATTTTGTCGAGTGTATTTTTTATATATGTAGTTTGTGATATTATGTATTATGTTGGTAAACGTCGTGATTATAGTTTAGTTTTATATTTGTATGAGTTTGTGATTAAAATACATATAAAAAATAATCTTAACTTTGTATTGTAAGTAAACGCTCAACAATATACATACTCATTTTCTTCAAATCCAATGAAAAGAAAACCCATTGCCTGATTATACGTTTCTGCTACAAGCACATCCGAAACCCCAATATGAAAGTCTTTTAATTAAAATTAAGCCGCAAAATAACGAGATCATCGCGAGACCAAGAAACAGAATAAACACAAGAGAAAGTCAAGCACTCTTCTCGTTTGAACCCGACAGAGTGTGGTCAATTTTCACGCGTTTGTGAACAAAGATGCTGTGAAATGCCATCAAAGAAATTCCCAGACGATAAAAGCGCTACGAAACGTCAGGCGCTTTGCGCTGATATTTCCCACACAGCTGGTCTTGTGAGAAAAGTGGTACTTGCCATCGTCTGCTCCACGCTGTACCTCGATTTCCATTTTCGTATTAGACTCAGTGAATTTTGTCAATTTATTTATTTATTTATACATTTCTAAGATTTTTTTTTTTTTTTTTATATATTTATTTCTTGCTAAAGCAATCCCGATGAGTTTCAAAACTCATTTTAGGACGGGAGAAATTTACAATACATAAGTAGGAGATAGTACATACAATTTTACATTGACAGCAAAATATCAAAAATACAAGTTTCGCATACAAACAGAAATAATTTTATAAGGCCAAGTTAAATAGAACAACACACAAGAGAAAACATATAAGGGAACAACAAAAATATACAAATATGGATTTACTGATTTTCATTTTTAAATATCCTTAAAAAGTATTCCTTTATACCATCATTTTGGGATTTTTTATTTTTCTGGATGGTTTTGTACATATCTGGAAGCGAATTATAAAGTGTGTAGGGAATGTAGTTTAAAGATTTTATTCCATATTTTGTAGTGTGTTTGAGGAATGCGGATTTTATTGTTATTTCGAGTATTGTGGTTGTGGATGTCTTGATTGTAAAGTGGCTTGACGTTAGTGTGAGTTGATTGTTGAGTAATTTGTAAGATGTCTACCAATAGTTCACTCGGAATGCCTGGTTTCATTTTACAATTAAAAAAATACTCACACTGCTGTTTTTTTATAATTTTCACAAAAAAAAAATACAAATAAATATGGATCCGTAGGTCACGGGTTCAAATCCCGGCGTGCCTAAGTAAATTTTATTTAATTATATTGTGTTATTTCGCTATGTATTATATACTATAATATATAGTAAACTTGTGACACTTTCCAGGTTGGTAAATACTCTCAGTATCGCCCTTGTGGAAGAGCACCAATCAGATTTGAAAGGTTTCTTGAAATGGCTTTAGCTGTGTTCGGTGACCAGATATGAAATGTCAGGTACTTCCTCACCTTCCTCTCTCCCCATCTCTTTTCCCTCTTCATACACATCAGTCCTCAGCCAGAGAGCAGTTGGGACTCCTGGGCGATATTCAAACAAAACAATACCTTTGAAATGTATCGAAGAACAACCAAAAATTTTAGTTAGTTTCTATTTTTTTTCCTATTTTCCTAATAATAAATTTCAATGTAATTCTGTATTTTTTCTATACTCTTTAATATACTAGGGGTTCATTTATTAAGGCGGACTGGATTTAATTTAAGAAGTGATTTTTTTAAGCTCTTATGATACTCTGTTCAAAATGCTGGACAATCGGTCATCTTCGATTTCATTGAGCCAGATTTCGCTTAGATTTTAAAATGTTAATAATTAAATTATAACCAAAAAAAATAACGGATAAATTAAGTATAAGTATTTATTTCCAATAAAATGACATCCTGTTAAAAGATGATGCATTGACCCCTATTTGTATACATCGTAAAACTATTTTTATCTATATTTGCTTTCAAAGACATTTTCCGAAGCCTTCTATTTTATTTTCATTAGGAACTTTGTGATGCATAAAAATCTGTTAATATTTTAAATGCTAAATAAATTGAAAAATTGAATGTATCTCCTGAACAAAAACCACTGCAGAGCGGTAAGCTCCTTGGCTCCGGTCCCAGGGCTCATAGATTATTAAAAGCGTTGGGGGAAAAATGTTATAGAATAAAAGTAAATAATAATACAAAAATGTCTTCAAAAGATTTGTAGTCACTTTGTGGCGTCATTATTAATAAATTAGTAAGAATTGTTTACACCACTTTTTTTAATATATACCTATATTCCAACATGATTTGAAAGCTACGCTTTTCTGATATGCATACCGTTTACCCTGTTGAGGAAAGCTTTGATTTCGTAACTGTTGATATTTATATCTTTAAAAAGTGGTGCAAACAAAGTTATCCTTATTAATTTTGTAATAATACAATAAGCTAGCATAACCAAAAAGAGTACACCAACCTTCCAGAATTGAAAATTTGCTTGAAATGGCTTAAGCTATGTGTACCTTCCAAATCTGATTAGCGGGATGCTTCGAAACCTTCCTCTTTACCCTTTATTTTACCACCTACCACTTTCTGCCTAACAACATTCCATTTGCTATAGGTTTACCTGCTTTGGCAGTTGGTTCTCTTGTACGCGTGACATTAAAAAATGTATAAATAAATTAAAAATTAAATATTTTTCAAAGACTTGCCGGTCTATTGATGTCGGTGAGTCGTCGCTAAAATGAACACATGTGTTAGTTCTCTCTTTGTTGCTTTGAGTAAGGTTAAACGAAAGGGCCAATAATATTTTATTGTGTCTGGTACAAATAATAAAGCATTCCATTGTTGCGAGTGAAAACCGGTAATCTTTTTCCGAGGAAAGGGATAAAATAAAGAAAAACTTTATTTTACTGTTGTAAGTGAAAATATTTCAGACTTTTCAGACTTTTTACGGTAATATAATAATGAGTTTTTAATACTCGTAATGAGAAATCTTCGCTTATTTCTATTGTAGAACTATTTTTGTGAATTATTTCATCATGATACCTTGCTTTACTAACTAATTCAAATATACTAAATAGGATAAAATGTCAACTAAACACCAGATGCTTCTTTTTCACAGACACAGATTTGCATGCATACACTTCTGTTATTCCAACTCTTAATGTGACGTAAATCGTCTATAATCGATCAACTCTTAACCGTTTAAGAGCTATGCTTATTTTTCAAGTATGTATATACGTAAATTGCTACAGATATTCTGTGTTTTTAAATAAAAAAAAATAAAATAAACACTACGGTATTCAAAAAAAATGTAATAACTTGTAAAAATATCAATCAATTTTAATGATTTCTCATTAAATTACGCAAGTAAAGAATGGAATTTTACGAATATTAAACTACAAAAAATATTAAAAAATACAAAAACATAAGATTATTTCACTTCACAATTGTGTTTTCTCGTGGTCTAAGTAGTACTCTTTTACAGCAATCGCATATGAGATTGAATCGCCCTATCTAATTTGCTTTGCTGCACACATTCATTTATAGGAACAAAGGTCTCATCGTCCGTAGTGCCGCTGTCATTTGATACATTACGATCATCCGCAATAGAACTAACTTCCGACATGGTGAAAAATATCGATTCACTTTAGGGTGTATTTATTTTAACAGGATAAACAATAAATAAAGTTATCAAGACACGCGCCAACCGCAATTATACTACGCTGAAAATGAACACGTGCTCTCCCGGGGACGACAAAAAGCACACTGAAAATTGCAGCGCTATAGCTCTGCATCGTAATTTACGTAACTAAAACTTACATCGTGATGGCGCTGGGCCGTACTTTAACTTTTACACATCTTCATTTTCTACTTTCATCAAACTTATCAGTCATATATTCCTCGGTAACTCCTTTGTCCCGTGGAACGTATTTGTTGAATCATCTAAACATGGAAAGTATTGTACATTATGATTGCGATCGACATTATATGGCATCTTCCTATTTGTACTTCATTCATTCGCAGTTTCACTACTTCCCAGGAAAATCATTCCTGCTGAATTTGGTAGGTAGGTATACTTCCATCCTTTCTCTTGCAATTCCAATACTCGCTATTGTTCAATACTTGGTAACATCCTTCACAGTAACTTACGGATTGTCAAATGTTGATTAAATTTGATCATAAATAATACAGTGGCTTAACCCTTGATATATTAGGGTAAATGTTTTAACAGAACATTCAATACGCGAAGAATGATCAAACTTTTGCGTCAGTCAAAGATCATCCTAAATTGGAAAAATTCTTCTGTTGTGTGGTTATTATGACAATTTACCAGAGCCCATCTATCTACCCCTGCTCCTTCTCCTCCCCTCTCAATATACCACCTACCCTCTATCCTGATTGGGTCTGCCCAGGATGAGGCGATAAATAATATATATTTTCATCATTTTTATTTCTACACAACACACGGAATTTGGGGGTTCACATTTATAAAGAAACTCATTTAATCATTGTAGAAAATAATATTAACATAACCCAAATGAAACATGAAAACAAAAAAAAACGAACGAAAATAAAAAGATTTCAGTCGCATCTGGGACTCGAACCCAGGACCTCTGCCTATCCGGGCAACCGCTTTACCAAATTAGCTAATGAGACCAGTTCAATTTATGTCATCTTCATCGATATCATATCTCAAATTCAAGATTTGTAAATATTATTCTCCATTTTTAATCCCATATTATTGGCAGTTATCTTTATAATGATTGAATTTGCGATATCGATGAAGATGACATAAATTGAAGATGACATCGGTTGCCCCGGAGAGGTCCAGGGTTCGAGTCTCAGATGCGACTGAAATCTTTTTATTTTCTGTTTATGTTAATATTAATTTCTACAAAGATTAAATATTAAAATGAGGTTTTTAAATCTCAATAAAAATGATTCATAATTAAAAATTGAAACTCATTTAAAATTGTTGTATTATTTCAGAAAGAAGCCAATTTATTCTAATTTTTTTACAATGAATCAAATATATATTCGTTGTCCACAATTGTCCACGCATCCTCCCGAGTTTATCCACGCTAAACATGTTCCTCCGCATTCGCCCACAATCGTGTCAATAGTCCGTATATTGACGTACCCTGTGCTGCTACATGATTGGCCTTATTCACTTAAAATATCTTCCTATAATATCTTAACTCGCTACATGTAATTAATTTATCACAGTTACATTATAATAGTAATAAATATAAATAGCTAAATACAAATATAATCAAGGCAAAAAATAAAACTATAATTTGAATGTCTTCGACAGATGAACAAATTGTGATTTTCAGTAGGAATTTTAATGTCAAATGTGAGGTGAAAACACTCATATTTTTTGTAGGTATTGTGTATGTTTGTCAAAACATCTAATGAATTTTCTACGTGTTTCTTCCCGAGAAATGGAAAAGAGTTTATTTTATTATAAGACATTTATCTTTGTTTCATTAGAAAGGGAAAAACGGGAGTCGGAAATGATAAAAACAATACATATGTAGGTGGTTAACCGATATAGCCCTCGAATAACACATGATTTGTTCATCTTTCAATATTGAGAAAGGAAGATAATATGATTTTCCAGGGAGATAAAGATGTAAGAATGAAAAGGTGAAAAAGACGACTTTTTTTTTTATTGTGGAAGAGGTGGAAAGTTTTATCAAGTTGCTTTATTTGTAGGTGTGGGTATTGATGATATTTTTTGATAAATATTATTATAGGTTGGAATAAACCGACGACTTTTTTCCGATATTTTAGACGGGATAAATTTAAATATAAGAGGAAAAAAAACATTGTGAACTGTTTCCAATTCATAATAACCTCAATGACATCTTACAAATAATGTAAAATTTTATTTGTTTTTTATTGCTCAATTTCAGTTTAATTTGCAGAACTTCAATTTAATTTGAAGTATTTATTTTTAATAATAATTGTGATTTTTAAACTTTAAA